>QYSG01016246.1:5396-17049 GCA_003988875.1 Lachnum nothofagi
GGTGGGCGTGGGACGACGCCTGCTCTAAGTACTGTGCTTCGTTCCACACGCGCCAAGTACGAGCGCCTCAGCGGCTCGGCGGCTGAAACCGCGTAGAGTAAGGGCGCATGTGCTGCTTCTCAAGTCCACTTTCCATGGCGRCGTAGGTTTCCGAGAGGTTTCCGAGAGGCGCTATTCTCCCCTCTTTTTCTCCCCTCCCAGCCTGCCCAAAGCCTGATCGGCCGTTTCAGATCAGTGTGCATGCATCTCCTATGCTTTCCACGCGGCAAAAAAACACTAATTCCTCCGTACCTTTCGCCTGCTCCCAAGTTCGTCTTGGTTCGATACATTGGGTCAAGCGCAAGCCTCATTTTGACCTAGAAGAACTYCTGGACTTTGTCCATGTCTACCCCCCTGTTCTTACCCTGTACTAAGGCCCCAGCCTAGACATCTTAGCATACTCCTTAATCGGTGGACTCGCCATGGTGCGGACGTCGGCTGAACGTTATTTTAACATTGGCAGTTGACAGTTGAACAATCGCCATCTATCAACAAGACTTCCGCATTCTGTGATAAAGGCTTTCCCATCCTCTCTCTCTCTCTCTCTTTCTCCACGTCCCCACACGCTCTACTCCACATAATGGCTTCAGATGATAGAGGACCTCAAGTTTCTGGAGTGGCAGCGCTCTTCCTCACCTTGAGCACCATTACTATCTTCTTGCGTTGTTATTGCCGTTTCGTCGTTACCAAGAGTTTTGGTAGCGATGACGTGTTAGCCGTAATTGCTTGGGTAAGATGATGTTCAACTCGTCTACATGCGTGAAGCGTTGCTGACCACAGCTAGGTGTTCTTCGTCTTCTTTTGCGGGTTTGCTTTTGCTGGTGTGAAATATGGAACCGGTCGCCATGTGACCGATATCCCTTTGGCGGAAATCCCTGTTGGCTTGAAGGTTTGTGCAGAAAAGACTCACYTTATTTCTACGAGTTCTAAGCATACTTTAGTGGTGGTGGGCATGCGAGCCAGTCTATGTGCTGTCGAACATGGCTCTCAAGCTCAGTATCGGCATCTTCCTGGTCCGTCTCACCCCCGTAAAACTTCACAAAATCATCATTTGGATCACGGTCGTCGTCGTCGAGGTCTACGGTGCATTCTATTTCTTCCTCTTTGTTCTACAATGTCGTCCGTCGTCATATTTTTGGACCCAATATACCGGCGCGAAAGGAACTTGCATCGATCCCAAAATCACCGTCGATGCAACGTACGGCTATTCAGCTGTGTCTTGCGCAGCGGACTGGACACTGGCAATCATCCCGATGTTCGTGGTTTGGAAACTGCAGATGAACATCAGAACCAAGATCTCGGTGGCCTTGATCCTCGCCATGGCAGCCATGTAAGATTCCAGTATGCTTTCATCAAATTTGTCTAACCGAAGACAGAGCATCTACCGCTACTATCATTCGTATTCCATATGTCAAGGACCTGGCCAACCAAGCCGACTTCTTGTACGCCACAACAGACGTGGCCATCTGGTCCACCAGCGAAACCGGCATCGGAATCACTGCATCTTGTCTCGCCACCCTTCGTCCCTTGTTCCGCACCTTTTTCGCGCGCTCTCGGCTTATGGGCGGTTCCTCATTCAGCAACTCCAACCTTTGGCCAAAACCTAGTGCCCAAAACGCTGGGTATGTCCGAAGCACAAGCAAGGGYGGTACAGAGGAATTCGGTCTTAGAAATGATATCCCGAAGTACGCCGGCATCACGACTACCATCGAGAGCGAAATCGATCTGGAGAAACAGGGCACTGCATCGGCCGCGAACACCCGACATCCGAAAGACAGCGTGCCCATGACCCACTCCAGTTCGTGGAGGAACAATAATAGTAAGCTTGAGGATAGTAGTGGCGATGATGAGCCAAACTGGGATAGTGGGATTCGGAAAACTATCATCTCGACTCAGGTGTCGAACAGGAAGAGTGACCTTGACTATGGGGTGTCCTGAAAGCGTATGTATGTCTAGTCGTCGTGAGGGTAGGCCAAGGTTGTGGCCGTTATTGTAATAATATACATAATCCTTTCTAAGAACATTTAACGATCTCTGTTAGTTTGGGGGGAAGGCTTAGAAAAAAAATATATAATCTATGAAAGCTTACAGATCTATAAGACCAACTTGACACACTATCAAGACATGGCAATGATCCTTCAACTCTACTAAGGAAAGTCGGTTTTAATGTAGGAAATGAAGCATAGCATTGCGGGAACGTTTGCTCAYGGRAAATGTCCYTGTGGTACTGTACACCGGTAAGTCCGTCTCGCCCGATGGAGCTGCAGATGTGCATCGGCCGCAGAGCCCTTTTCCTCCTCTACGCGGCCGCTTGATTACGGTCTGCTTACAGGATCCCCGAATTGACCACAGCCGTCCTACAGCTTCCTTCTTTCCATTGGGCAGAAAAAGCGCGTGCGTGTATTCCAAGCCTAGTAAGACATCGAACACGCACGGTACTAAGTCCCGCCTCCTGTGCTCACGGCCGCACCCCTCTTATCTCAACGTGTAGTCAATATTCCGGCGACTATGCAAAGCTCTCACATCAACATCCATCATATGAGAGCAGCGTGCGAAGTGTATAAAGTGTCACTGCCAACTCTCAATCCGAAGTATCATCGCGTCCCAAGCGGTCACCTTCATTGTTCCAACTCTAATAACTCTTSGACATGTCCAAAGTCTGGTTCATCACAGGATCTTCTCGCGGCCTCGGACGAGCCATTGYAGAAGCCGCCCTCAACAGCGGAGGGTCCGTCATCGCAACTGCCCGCACTCCTTCTCAACTCGACGACCTCGTCTCCAAGTACGGCTCTGACAAGGTCCTTCCTCTCGCCCTCGACGTAGCCAACAATGACCAGGTTCTCAAAGCCGTCAAAGCCAGCCACGACAAGTTCGGCCGCATCGACATAGTCGTCAACAATGCAGGCTATGCAAATACTGCGGCTATTGAGGATATCACCATAGAAGACTTCAGAGAGCAGCTAGACACGAATTTCCTTGGCGTCGTCTATGTTACAAAGGCCGTATTGCCKTTTCTGAGAGAGCAGGGCTCGGGATATATTTTCCAGGTCTCATCGATTGGTGGTCGACTTGGGTCGCCAGGTATTGCGGCGTATCAGTCTGCGAAATGGGCTATTGGCGGCTTCTCGACCGTTCTTGCTCAAGAGGTTGGCCCTCTCGGGATTAAAGTCACAGTCCTCGAGCCCGGTAAGCAAAAACTTCCTATATGTTCGAATACACTTACGTGCGTTACGTCGTTGAGACGTAACCTTCAACTTTCATGTTTTTTTTGCCTCCTTTTCTTCTCTTTCAGAATGAAGACTGACTTTGCGATAGGAGGAATTAGAACTGACTGGGCTGGATCCTCGATGAAAACGCATCCTGTCAGCGAACCGTATAAGGAGTCTGTCGGTGCAAGAGTTGAAATGTACAAGGCTAATGCGCCAAGCTTCCCATCTCTGCCCGAAAAGATTGCAGATGTCGTATTAATACTTTCCGAGGAAAGGGAACCCCCATTGCGGCTTGTACTTGGCTCGGCTGCCTCTAAATATGCTGGAGCTGCGGCGAAAGCGATCGCGGACTCGGATGAGAAGTGGATGCACCTCACCCTTGCTACCGAAGAATAAATTGGGCGTTCTGTTGATGTGACTGGGCTTGTTGGCTAGCACTTTCAATAGTAGTACAAATCCCATGCCTCTTCAAAAGCTTCGATGTCGTCTTTCCAAGTAGTTGAAAAGGGAGACAGCGGTCCGTAAACAGGGAACCGCTCCTTGAAAGGGACGCCATGTTCTAGCTCTTTTAGCTCTCTTTTCTCAACCTCGGCCCAATAAAGATCCCTGATTTTGAACAGTTTCTTCATGTTGTCCATTTTCCCAACATGTACAATCTTGAGTTCTGGGATCACCCATTTTGTCGTCTTTTCCTCATCGGCCACGGTTTCCATCAGGTTCCTCAGCTGGTTTTGCCAATTCCTGCAAAGACCTTCAAAGAAACCGCCGCTGCTGCCTCCATGCTCCCTCTTGTAATGTTTCAGCCTACACATCTCATAACCCGCACAGTGGAGCCCCCAATCGTCTATACCAAGCTCCATCTCATTGACCAAAGCATCCGCCTCATCGCAATCAACCCATCCCCAGAGACGGCCTCCATCACTCGCCTCGAATGGGATTTCTCTGCACCGCTCATATCCCAAAGCCGGACGCATGTCATCAAACACAACATCGAAATTCCTCTCCACTACAAAAATCTCCTCTACTCCTCCACACAACCTCAGAACCCCAGAGACCTCTRCTGTACACTTGTCGCGCCACGCCACGTTGTCTTCACTCATATCCGAGCCCTCGAGGGCGAGCCTCCTCACACGCTTCAAGTCTTTTGGCRTAAACTGGCCCAGGCCCCATGGCAAGCAACTTACTTTYCTGCTGTTAATTCCTTGTAAGCTACGGTATGGCCACCAGCTCTCCAGGTATAGCACATCGTCTCTCCAGCAGAACCATGTCCTGGGCCCGTGGGTGCGCGTTGAGAACGTAAGCTCGTAGCCGTAGGCTTGTAGCATGTGTCGAGACTCGCGGCACGTGTGTAGGAGGGCTGGGATGGGCGCCTTGCTGTAGAGCCAGCTGTCGCGCGCAAGCTCCCAGGCGATTTCTGGCTTGTCGATTAATGAGTGGAGCGGTATTTCCGGGCAATCTCTAGAAGGYGTCCAGGGTTGGTGAACAGGTTTGGAGGAAGTGAAGGAGTAGGCGTGGAGAAGTTTTTGGGTGGTGGTGCGTGGAAYGGTGTGCCGCCATTCGTGGGCGAAATAGGTAAGTGAAGGGTGTAGTTTGAAAGACGGAGGAAGAGGGTTGTCTCTAAAATCATCACAGAAAGTATCGTAGTCTGTGACGAGGTGCTCTTTGATATGCACAAAGCGAGGCTGGGTTGCGAGAAGGTAGATTTGCAGTCGAAGTTCAAGGGGTAGACGGCTCAGGAGGTGAAATTGCCGGGAAGAAGTAGATTTAGATGAGTTTGGAGAGTCCATTGTGGTATGATATGAGGTGAAAGTTTTCGGGGGCCTTCTGGAGAGACAACATGAAGATGCGAGCGTGGCGGTGAGGTGAAATGRCGAGATCACGTGGAGCTGCATAGAGGCGCAGCAATTTATGAACTAGTATGGGGGTGCTGGCGCACCCACCAAGCCCGAAACCCTAGTCACATGACTTGGCTCGAATTTTGKGTGTAAAGTCACGAGACTTGAAGCCGGAATTCCTTTGTCAAGTCACGGGACTTTCGCACCAGACTTTTAACTTTTAAAATTCTTCCTTTACTGTCCCCTTACCAAGGTTTCGGGCATTGGATCTGTAGTTTGGGCTTGATCCGAGTCGTTCTAGAGATATTTTGCTCCTATGTGAATAAATGATGGCATGAGAAAGCTATGGTTATGACCCAATGGTGAGGGAATCTAGTCTTGGGCGGAAGAGCGAAGAAGCCCGCCTTTAACATCGATGCCTTGATGGGAGTAGCTGATTTGAAAGAGCCCAAAGWGCCCTGTGCATAGAGTATAGCTCTGACTAGCTAGTCTACTGACAGTAACAACTTTCACCGAATACACATAGTTGCGTCGTCTCCAAAATTGAGCGAGATCGATCCTTCCTCCTTGATCATACTTTCGATCCAGAAGCGTCCACCCTCGACCGCGCGGGCCCCAAATTTGATGACTGTGCAACCTCGGACTTTTGCAGCAGACCAAAGTACTTTGTCCGCTGTTTCCTGGGCAAGCCTAGCTTTCCTCCAAGATTCCCGCGGAGACAATACAACATTGTCTTCCTGATCTTTCATGTCTTGCGACCTGAAATCCCGAGCTCCAATTCTAGGCAATATTGAAAATTCYGATAGAAATAAAGATGCCAGAGAATCCATGAGAGGCCCTTTTAGCACCAGTGTACCGAAGATGTTTAGGCCGTTCATCTTTTTCCTTAAAGACTCATCAGCGGGATCACTCGCGACCCCGTCCAGTATAACGTTATCTCTCAATAACAGTCTAGGCTTTGTCCCTGGCTTTRCTACAGACCAAATCTCGTTGCGGCCGCTCCATCCCCAGAGATCCCAATTTTCCCCTCTGGCGATCCGCCCTGCAGAGACCCAGTCAAGCAGGCAGAGAGACCCAGTCTCAGCGAGAAAAAAGCTTTGCGACTGCCCGTACATACTCTCCTCGAAAGGCTGTACAGGATCAGGCAGCAGACATAATGCAGCTTCTGATTCAATGGTTACGTGAAGCTTCTGACGCGTGACTACTTCTGGAGAGGGCGATTTGAAGATTTTGGTATGTCCTTGCGTGACTATGCTCAATCTCGAGCTGGGCTTGACTTTAATAGTGAGATTGACTTGATCTCCTCCGACGAGACCTCCACCATACGTAAGTAGGAAGACGAGGACGCTCTTCTGGTRGGCTGAGGGTGACGGCGAAATGAGTTTCAGAGGATACTGGAAGGTCATAGTTGATAAAGCTGAGACCTTTTGCGGCAATAGGCCTACCACCAGGAGTCCTTCTCCCGGAGAGGATGAGGACGGAGGGAATGGAGAAGCCATGGCTTGAGGCTGTGAAGGGGGAACAAGAGATAAGAGATAGATCAAGGCATGGCTGCTGGGTCGGAAAGTCCTCCTCTCCGATGCAAATGATAATTAAGCTATCGATCTGACTTTGTAATGTGACTTAACGGTGGRAGTTGTCCACCAGAGTAGAGAGACTCGTTGTAATACCGTTTGGTGATGAACAGAAGTTGTAATGCCGAAGACGCTCTTCAGATGGCTCGAAGCTGCCGCCAAGGCGCTACTCCTGTAGCCCAGCAGCACAAGGCCTGTGCCACAGCCAGCCAGGCTAAGCCTATTTGGACCGCGACTCCACCTCATCGCGACTCCCACTTCGCGAAATCCATCAACACCCCGTCCCCGTCCCGTCCACGCGCCGCAAAATCAACCCATCCCATCCTCTCCCTCACACGCCAGCTCTACCTCCACCTCCACCTCATCGCGACAAATGCATCAATGACTACTCGACGAACGCCGCTCATGGACATTTCCAACACCGACGTGACGAGCTCTCCCGCTGCCACGGGTGGCAGGCGCAAATCAGGACGCGCCGTTAAGGTCCCTGAGAAATTCGTACCTGATGCGCCATCTTCCGGACCCGCCCCCAACAGCGCGAAGAGGAAGAGGGGAGGAGACCAGATCGAGGACGACGCGTCAGATACCGACGAGGAAGCAGAGGCCAGTGACGACCCCATTGAGAGCGCGGGCGAAGAGGAGTTGAAGGATATCCGGAGAAAGGCAAAGACGACAAAGAAACCCGCTGCGAAGAAGCCCAAAGTTAATGGCACTGCCTCGCACGATGCGCCCGCTGTCAGACTGCCAAATCGTGCAAAGAAGGCCAAGAAGGTGGTGATTGCCGACGATAGTGCGCAAGGACTTTATGGTGAGCGCGTTCTGTAGAATTCTGTTTGTATCATTACTGACTAGTCATATAGCTGAAGTTTTTACGAGCGGAGACAGTCTAGAAGATGTCGCCTCGATATGGCTCACTAGGTATAGGCAGGACAACCCACCTGCTATGGCGGAGCTRGTCAACTTGATCCTRAAGTGTGCCGGCTGTACAATAGAGATCACAGAGGACGACATTAATGACCCCGACAATGTCGCCAGTAGGCTGAGTGACGTGCAAGAAGAATTCCAAGCAGTAAGTTTGCCCGCTCTAGTCCTCTACGAGGAACCYACTCTGACTGGTCTAGCAAAATATTACTGATTATCCCCTTATCTCGAAAGCCAGGAGCAGCCATGGATTTCGAACAACTCTCATTGGATTCTTTGATCAGTTGATTCAAGCAATCCACGAATCTGGTCTGATGTATAACGACGTGGCCATGATAGAAATGATCCACGTGTGGCTTGCCACCATGTCATCCTCTGCGTCCCGACCTTTTCGACATACAGCAACGCTCGTTGCATTAACAGTGGCAACTTCATTTTGCACTATTGCGAAGAAAGAAGTCGACACAGCCGCGAAGGCGTTGAGACAACTTGAGGGCGAGAAGAAAAAGAAGACTCCGAACAAAGCGAGACTCGCAGACTTTCAGAGGCAAGTCACGGCCAATGAACAACACAAGGAGCTGGTTGAATCACAAATTCTTGACTATTATGACACTGTTTATGTCCACCGATACCGCGACGTTGATCCAAAAATTAGAGTAGAGTGCGTCGAGGCGCTCGGAAACTGGATACTCACATTGCCAAGCACGTTCTTAGATGGCAAATACCTTCGTTATATGGGTTGGATGCTTTCTGACACGAATCTTGCTATGCGACAAGAAGTTCTGAAGCAACTCGAGAAAATCATGAAGAATTTAGAAGGTCTAGGGGGCATGCATCATTTCATCGAACGATTCAGAGGTCGCTTGACTGAGATGGCGACTCGTGACTCAGAACCGACTGTTCGGGCTTCTGCAGTCACATTAATGGATATGATCCGCGAAGCAGGCATGCTAGAACCTGACGATATTGATGTTATTGGCAAACTCATCTTTGATTCTGAGCCGAGAGTACGCAAAGCCGTCGTTGGATTTTTTGCTGAGAATATCAAAGACTCGTACGAATCCAAGGTTGAGGAATTAGGTGGCGAGGAATCTCTCGAGAATTTCTTGGTCGTTGAAGATGAAGAGAATTTTGATACGCCGCGCGCTGGGTGGCTAAAATTGAAGTGTCTCGCGGAGATGCTGCTTAGCTATGACCAAGAAGACCAAGAAGAAATGCCGAGCCAAATCGACGCGGTAGATTTTCTGAACGTTTCTGGCAATGAGTCTAGGTTCTCTCTTGCAGCCCAAGCCCTGTACGACAAGATTCTAGAGCTCAAGGAGTGGGAAATGTTTGCTGGATACCTGCTATTTGACCACTCATCGAGAAGTAGAGGGACTGAAACCGAGCTCGCACTAAAAGAGACATTCAAGCCAAACGAGAAGGAGGAGCTCATCCTTCTRGAGATGCTGAACGCTATTGTCAAGCTCAACCTAACTCAGGCCGACGAGTCAGAAAAGTCCAAAAAGAGAAGCGCCAGGACAGAAATCTCAGAGGCAAGAGAGCTGGTAGCCCGACATTTGGCAGGCCTCATCCCAAGGCTGCTGAAAAAGTTTGGCGCGGACCCGAAGACAGCGACAGTTGTGCTACGATTGGAACACGTTCTCAACTTAGGTGTTTTTCAAGATCTACGCCAAGACTCGACAGCCTATGCAAAACTCTTGGACGAGATCAGCGCACAGTTTAGTGGTCATGCCGATAAAGCCGTTCTTAGCGAGGCTGGGGCTGCATTATTGCATGCTCGAGGCTTCGAGGAGCTGGAGGAGGTTACAGAAGCAAAAGTCCAGGGACTTTATGAGAACGCAACAAGTACTCTACGCAAGATCAACAAGGCAGGAGAACTTGCCGTCCGTGGAAGTCTTAAGAACAAAGTTCTCACTGACCTGTCACACACATTAGCGAGACTCGAACAGCTCGCCAGCATTTCGAATTGCGTGGAAGCACTTGAAGCGACCTCCAATAATTCGCCTCTGCCTATTAACATCCTTCTCGATATTGTTGCCAGAGGAATCTTCGAAGACTCACATGACGAAAACCTTGATGCGTTAGAGGACGAAGTCTCTATATCTGCCCTCCGGACCTCCATGTTCTATTTCATGTGGAAGACTAGAGACTTAACCGCATCGATATCGGCCGGCGAGGAAGCCACAGATCTTGAAGTTGATCACCTCAAGGAATTCCAGGACCTCTTCATCACCAACTTGATCGCAGCCTTCTCTTCTCGATCGTCGCTTGATTCTGTTCGTTTACTTGGCGCTGGCACTCTGCTCGATTTRCACGTGCTCTTCTCTACCCTGGTCCCCAAGACAAACGCGAAGGGAAAGGGAAAGGCTACCCAGTCGCGAAATCCGGAAAAGAATGCTTATATACAGACTTTGGCGAAAGAGATTGAGCCCGAGGTCCAGCAAGAATTAACATTAATATTCGAAGCGCTCGARAAACRTTACGCCAAGAAGAGCAAGAAGAGGCTTGCAGAGCCGTCCGAAGATGAAGAGCCCCAGAATCTGGACTCAGAGCCCGAAGACGAGGAAGATGAAGACATCACAGACAGCGAGCGGCAAAGTGACATTTTGAAGGCGGAAAAGCAACTTTGCGAATTCACCGGCAAGCTCGTCCTCGCTATCCTAGCGAAGGTCATCGACGTTTCCGGTCTACTCAAGGGCAAACTCACGTCACGTCTCATTCGGAATAAACCAACGTTGGGGCCAAACTTCAGAGCAGTTGTGACTTATCTCGATGAACCGAAGTCAAAGGCTAAGAGGAGCCACAAGAGTAAGGCGCAACAAGCGGCTGATGCGGCCAAGAAGGCTGCCGCGGCGAAGAGCCAAGACCGTGTCGTCGAGGAGGAAGAGAGCGAAGAGGACCCTTTCGCAGAGGATGAGCCCGAAGAAGGCACGGCGGAAGACCTGAGGAGGAGAGAGCTAGTCGAAGATGACGAGCCAATCAGCGTTGAGGAGAACGGCGAAGCTGCTGCAGAAGAAGAMGACGACGAAGTGATGGGTGACTAGAGGATTTTGGCTAGGTGGGGTGTTCTGGTTGCGGATCTTGCGCTCTTGTAGGACTATGTTCTGGGCTGCTGCTGGCTCTTGGCTCATTGCATATGGAGCTTTTCGCCGCTACATACTTGCATTTTGTACCTGTTGCAGGTGATTAGATGAGCGGGCGAGCATGCATAGTTTTTCTTCGTCTTTGCTGCTATGCTATATCTTCGCAGTCGCAAATAATGAATGATGAGTTTTCCTGCGCCCCCGTGTGTATGTATGTATAGTGCTATATACCTTCCTTTCTTTGAYCAGGATTACGCCCCTTTTCCTCGCCGCATTCAAGCATTGATAATCYATGCCCCAAAMCCTTTCGCAAGCGGCTCGTGCCTTAGATTTGGATCATTCGGTTACTTGTGCTGCCGGATCCSGCTTTCGATTCGTAAGTTCTTGATCTGATGCTCGCTCCTGCCCTCCGTTTTGGCCTCGTTCCTTCTGCGTGACTCTCCAATATGCYGTGCCTTGTCYATCGTGCTTGCCTATAGCCTGRACACTGYCGTGATRCGCCTTCCATCTAAGTAGAGGTGTCGCTTCAACATCGCTGCTCCGCCACACTCCGCTGATGCTGCGCCTCCATTTCCGTAAATCTTCTTCCTGCCAACATGAACGATGTGCCTTTGGAGATGTCTTCTATGTGTGCTCAAGACCTTCCTCTTCCTCTATGCTARCGGCGTTCGGTTTCCAAGTGGTACTCCGCGTTCATTTATGCTTTCTGAAATCCAGGTCAGCGTTACTTGCGAGACTCGAAGTCTAGGTCTCGATGGTCTGGAGCACCAACTCCTCGAAGTTTCCTCAGTATAGAAACATGGAAATCGATTCTGACTCATCATGGCGGATAATGCCTGTTTCGATACCAATCCCTGAATGCCTCGACATGTTGGGACATGTTTGCTGTTTCTCAAACCAAGAGCTCTTTTTGGCAATCCTGCAAATATCGATACCTTGTCTCGTGCTCGCGTCGAAGACAGCTATTGGAGGAAGCCCTTCTGGATCTG
>QYSG01016257.1:0-16051 GCA_003988875.1 Lachnum nothofagi
TCAGAATCATCGTCATCATACGGCGCCTTCCTCTTCTCCGGCCTCGGCTCCGGTTTCGCGCGCCAGCTGCCGTCAGGACTAATCAGTATCGCCTTACAATCCAGCTCTCCCCGYATCTCCAACTCTTCTCTCACGCCCACAAGAAACTCATCGATCAGCAAGCTATAAGGCCGCGCGTCTTTCCCGCACAGAGGGCATTTCCAGACATCGGCCATGCAGGGCTGTGAAGGGCGCTTGGGCTTGGAGTTCCGCGTCGTGAGGAAGGTCTCGAGGTCGAAGCATTCACGGTGCAGGCAGGTGCGCCCCCGCGCCGGGGTGCTGAAGATGCGTGCTGTGAAGGGGTCTGCGAGGCTGAGGGTGAGGTCGCCGGGGACCATGGCTAGCTCGTCGTCGTCGTCGTCTTTGGGGGCGAGGCTCTGCCTGATGCTGTCTAGGGTTTCGTAGGCGGGGATGCGCTGGTGCTGGGTGATCATCTCCATGATCTCTCTGTGGTGTAGCGTCTCGATGATTTCGACGGCGAGGAAGTAGCCTTTGCCTTTGTTGTGGCGCCATCTTGGGATCGAGATCCGGATTTCGTTGCGGTGGTCTGCTCCGGCTTTCATGATAGATTGCGTGATGTCGATCGGCAGGTCCTTTCCGTGTTGGAGCTTGCGCCGGATCTCTAAGTGGTCGTCGTTGATCTTTGGGAAGATACTCTCCGGCCACACTGTATCGCTGATGATCCAGTCTGGAGCTAAACATATTTGGGATTCTGGCCTCGTCGCAATACAACGGAGCCGGTATTGCAGCACGCCACTTTTGAGCTCTCGAGTGGCTAATTTTCCAGAACCCATCGAGCGATCTCTTGGTAATCGAGCGAAATCGGTAAAGGGCACAGTGAAATCAAACGCAGCCATGGGACACTCTATTGGGATTTTAGCTGGACTAAAGGCGAAGTCYTTGACAATCTGGTAATATCTTGTTGACGTGTCGTTTTGCGAATTTGGGAGCATGTTTGGCACGACTAAGACAGGGCTTCGAAGGTATGCTTGGTGTAAAGCTGTTGCCTCTGGGTTGATCTGCTGCGCAGCTGGTACAAAATCAATTGGAGGGACGAAAGGTTTGTTGAGATGATGAGGTGGCCGAACTAAGTGTGGTCCAGCGGCCATAACCTGTCGAGGCGCAGGCACGTTAGAGGGAATTCGATTCGGTGTCTGTCTCCCATTTCTGGAGCTGCTGTTTCTAGAATGAGCTAGTTGTGATGGGCCGACGCCGGAAACATTGCCTCTTTGAAGCTGCGATGTACGATTCATGTTCAGGACATGCTGCATCTGTTGTTGTGAATGTTGGTGCTGCTGTTGCTGTGACATCATGGACTGTTGTCGCTGGAGAGCATTCTGCTGCTGCCACTGGGGATGCTGTGGGGAAAATTGTTGTTGCTGTTGTTGTGCCGTCATGTATTGTATTTGGGCAGAAAGAGGATGTTGTGACATCTGATTCTGTATGTTTTGCGCTGAATTGGAATGTTGCACAGATTGGTATTGTAAATTGGGTGTTGAAGAAGTAGGTGGTGTGTTTGTATTTATGACTGGATTCGTACTCTGGTACGCCGTCCTATTGTTGCCTTGATTATGCGGTAGCGGATTACCGTTGCTTCTCAGCACAGGAGTAAAACCCTGTTGCATCTGCACGGGAGATTGCATGCTGAGGCCCTGCAAGAGCGTTGGGCTGGGTGTACCTGATTGTAATGGATAACCATTCATGTTTGGAGATTGTCCAGCTATGCTAAGCCCTGCTAAATTCGGAGATGAAGTGCTCCCAACTCTCATGGCTTGAGGATGGTTTGCGGTTTGCCAGTTGCCAGCAATATTAGGGCTTGAGGCCTGTATTCCAGTCACGGGATTCGTTGGATGTACAGACCCTGGTTGGATATACCCATTGCTGGGAACCGARGATGTCGGGACGCCTACTGCTGGGCTGGATATATTTGAGCCCGAAGCCCGGTGCGATAGCATGTGCTGACCCAATAGCGCAGTATAATCCTGGACAAGCATCTGATTCCGTTCTTGAACCTCTCTTTCTGTTGGTGGTCGTGCAGTGTTGTATCGTGCAGCCAATGCTTGGTGATCCTGGCGATCCTTCCTGAAGAGTTTTTCCATTTCCTGTTCCACGCGACCATCAGTGACACCAAGGTTGCGGCGAGCTGCTGTAAATACCACGCCTTGCAAAATTGGAGAGTGCAGTCTCATCCGGTCCACAAGTTCATCGACAAGTGGAGGATACCCTCGAGCACCACAGTCTTTAGAAAGCTGATTCCAGTCCAAGGCCAGCTTGCCCAAAAATATTCCAACGTCTTTGACGGTCCTACGGTATGGCTCTGATGTCCTCAACAAATCAGGCAATGGGCTTGGGAACGTCGCAAACCATTTCTTATGGTTGGGTGCTAGCCCCTCATTTTCGCGGATCAGTTGGCCCAGTATCTTGAAAGCAACTAGAAGAGTGCTCGAGTCTGGAAATTCTCGAATGCTTGTAATCTGGGTAAGGTCAGGAAGGTCCCATATACAAAATATCTGATGCAAGGCGACGTAGAATGAATCCTCATTTTGGCAAGCGTCTTTAAGAAGCTGAAATCTTGGTCTCTCGAGGCTGCTATTCAAATTGTCCACTCCGCCGATAGATGCAATATATTTTTGTATTAGCTCCACCCTTGGTTTCAACGATGGCATGACCGGAGGCACTGTTCTTATGCGTTTTGGGGGATTTTGGGGCGCAACTATTCCTGAATTCGGACTGGGATAAGACTGGGCCTGTTGCGGGGCAATGGAGGGCGAAGCTTGATTAAAGGTAGTTGATGAGGAAGAGGTACTGATCTGGTTAGGACTCGGTAACTGCTCGCGGGCGTACATTGACACCGGGTGACTCTCGCCGGGTTGTGTAGACATATTTTGCGAAAATAACGGTTGAGGCCTCGAAGTTTGTCTCGGCGGGGAATCATGAATTCGAGGTCGGCCTCGAGGTCTCCTCATGGGCTGAGCATTTGGTGCTACCGGGAATTGCTGCTGCTGCTGTTGTATACCCTGACCATTCGCCATGATTACATTATCAGACACCATCCTTGGAACTTGTGGGCTCAGAAGCTCAGAAGGAAATGTGAGCGGCGCTTGCTCTTGAGTTCGTGGTTGGATAGGAGCTGCGGTTTGAGGCTGTGCCGTATGTGGTGTTTCCTCGATTTGGATGTCAGCCTCGTTTGGTGCGGCGGACTGGYCATTTTGAGGGGATTGGACATTCGCTGTKACAGCAGGATTGTAATTTTGGTCAATGCTTGGCGCCTGTTGGTTCTCCGTATGTGCGGTGGTATTTTGGACGTAGATATTGGAGAGTATGGGACTGGGCTCGTCGCTGGGGGCTGGCGAAGGGAGAACAGTTGTCGTTGACCTAGGAGATGAAGGGTTAGCATCACAATACAGAAGTTGTCGAACTGAATCTTGGAGCTTACTTCTGGGCTACAGAGACCTGCGGTACAGCAGTTCTAGAGACACTAGGGCGAGGGGTTGGGCGAACTGGAGTGCCTGCTCCCATCATCCAGGATTTTCGCCTTGCCCCTCCGATGAGGGCCAAAGTCGCATTGGACGATACGACATCGCGCTCGGAGGGGAGGGCATGGCCGTTATCTGGAGGCCTGCGCATGTCTAACATTTATCTTCAGGAGGGCATCGGGTTGATTTTGGAGGAGACGGGACTTGGGGGATCCAGTCAGTCATGCCAGCGCTCAGGTTCTCGGYGGAAGGGCATCTGTACCATGAGGCAGGCCGTGCAGATTGCGCGCTCGTCTGGCGAGATGCGAGAGTATAGGATCAAGACAGGCTGGCGAAGGTAGGGAAGTTTTCGAASCAGAGTATTCTATTGCGCGATAATACGTGTGTGAATGCGGCGAGGAAGTGGTAGTGATGGTCGTCGTTGGTTGAGAGGTGAGGTCACAGCCGGGAAAAGTCCACCAGAGCCCGTCAACGCTGCAGGAGCAGCAATTGGGTTGGGTTGAGGAATCAGACGCGATGATTAAGTATTAAAATGTTATAGAGTCAACAAAAGKYGTAAGACAAGGTTCACGGGAGTCAGAAAAAGCAAAGGCACAAAAAAGGGACATTCTTTCCTCCGACCCGCGAATGGAGAGGTCTGAAATTGGGATCCGGATGCTGGGCGATCGATCTCGTTTCCGAATGCAGCCTGCAGAGAGAGTGCTGGTCTGGTGCAGGCGGCCTCTCGAAATTCCTCAGGCCTGTCTGTCTGCTCTCAGCGCTGCACACCTGCCTTGCGAGCCTGGCCTGGCCTGCACTCGTTTCCGGCYGGCCATCTCTCCATAGAACCAGGTGAACCCACACTGTACYGYGATCTTAGCGTGGGCAAGCGCAGGCAGGCGGGACCTTGGACAAACGCGATAATCCAGCACCCGCAATCAGCTACGGAACAAGCTCCAAAAGCCACCACTTTTTTCGGCTCATCTGGTTTTGGCTGCCCTGCCCTGCCCTTCCCAYCTGGACTGGATCCTGGATCCCCCATCTGGATGGATCGCCCCGTCTTATTTCGAAGCCAATACTTTACCATAATTCCATCCGGCTCACTTCTTTCACTCACACGCAGTTTCTCTCCTGTGCAYAGCTCACCTCTCCACCACTACCAATCTCGAAACATAGGGCACTGTGCCATACTTTCAGACRTCCTGCAAAAAAAAACCTGCCAAAGTTACGTTTGGACCGCTTCCAGCYTCCCCGACCCCATTGGCCCAACCCGCGCTGCATGCTCAGTTGTCTCGACGCAGCACACCCTGGCCCACGACAGCAAAGATACCCGCTGTCTTTTATGCACCATCTTCTATCTTTACCTGTACCTCCGATTTTAGAAGAACACCCGCCCTCTTTTTCCATCCCGGAGCCTCAGTTCTATCTCTCCGAGACAACCTGTCCTTCTCGAGTCGACTCTCCCCGCCCCCTTCAACATTGTTTATCCTCCCGCGRCGYCGACATACATTTATCCTCAAATGAATCTTTTGTGAGAGTACCGTCCCCAGCGACGAGGCGACCCCGAGYATAGGAGGATTGAAGCAAGATGGCATCCCGACTATCGAGCGAGCCGCAGGCCTCCAAGGCCGACCAAACGGGGCCAGAGCCAGGGCAGATACTGATCGTGATCCGTAAGTGGGCGATTGTTCTCACCCGTCGTGTTTGGGAATCAAAACATGCCATTCTTCTGCGGGGTTTCAATCAAATGCGACCAAGGAATTAAGTGCTAATCTTCATTAAATCCAGACGATTTCTCAGCCCGTAGCGCAGATGAATTGAGCTTGTCGAAAGGAGATCGTGTCGAGTTAATCGAACGCGACGATGACTTTGGAGATGGGTGGTATCTGGGGCGGCACTTGATGAATGGAAATAGTGGTTTATTCCCTGAAGGTATATCATTTAAGCTCTTATGTGTTTTCAATTGAAGGATAGGAGCTGACATGCGCCAGTCTACACTAGAATTGCTCCTCGAGGTCCTCCTTCATACCCCCCGATAGCTTCGACGATGACGATCCCGCGATCAGTACCTGTAACACTTGATTCAGCGAAGCAGGAAGTTGTGCAGCCATCTACCCCAGCCCGCAGTGAAAGCCCCGCCGCAAACGAGAAACAAATGTCTCCTAATCCCGAGACAGAGAAAACTCCCCAAGCCAGCCGGCATGCGAGTGCATCAGAAATGTTGGATGCTTCAACTATCGGCACCCCTCTAAATGCGACTGCAAAAGACCTTGAGAAGGTTACATCCCCTACGACTTCGAATTCCACACTGCCTGCATTGCCGAAGAGCGTCACAACTACAAAAGCGCACGATCATGGGCAGGATAGTCCGGTCATGAATGAAACCTTAAGCGTTATCGATGAACACATAACAGATATGAATTCACCGCATCACAGTGTTGCAGGTACAGATAGACGAGGTGTAAACGATTCAGAGAGTGAATATAGTAGCCATCTCGACCAACGACTTTCCTACATAAACGGAGAGGAGACAGATGAAGAAGAAGACGCCATTCCAACACAAGCAGAGGTCAACCAGTGGACACCTGACCAAGTCGCAGAATATCTGTTCACCGTAGGAGTAGAAGCAAAGCACTGTGAGGTGTTTCGGGACCAAGAAATCACTGGCGACGTTCTTCTCGGGATGGATCAAACGTCAGTGTTTCTGAAGGAGTTCGATATCGGCTCGGTAGGCCGAAGACTGAAGACATGGCAAAAGATCAAAGCCCTCCAAGACGAAATCAGTGGACAAGTAACCCGGCGAAACACTGCAACGTATGGTGGCAGTGATATTGGTTCTGACGATGCTGGTCGCCACCGCAGCCGCAGCATAAACTCTACTAAGCTACCAAGAATACCAAGCTTAATGGACAGGCCAGGATCTCGCCAGAATTCACGCATCTCACAACAAAAAGAAGCGTCTCCTGTGTCACCAACAACGGTGTCAGAAAATCCCCGACCTACAGGTGAAAAGCGACCATCCGCTGCATCTGTCCGTGATCTGCAACATTCTCGGCAAAACTCAGCAAACGACTTTACAGTGACTTCACTCATGGGCGCGCTTGCAGGTGACTCTCCGAAACCCCAAGACGCTACTCACAAGAAGCAACCATCATTCGATAGAAACTGGACCATGGGAGCAGCTACCTCAAATCCATACTCCCCTCAGAAACCACGTCCTTTGTCTTCCTCGGGTCTCAAAACTATCTCGAGGAGCTCAACAGACCATTTGGTACAAACTACTCCATCTGCTGCCCTTGATATATTAGATCGGGGTTACTTTTCGGGTGGCGAGGCCGATTCTCGGCAACGAAATGTCCTGAGAAAGAGAGGGAGCACTGCCACTGTTACACACTCTCGAAACTCTAGTTATACAGACGAGTCGAGAATGCGAAGCGCGACTGCGCACACTCGGCATTCTAGATTTGGGAGCGTGGATTCCATCCGCGATGCACCCCCATCAGCTGCTCAAAAATACTATGGACTTTCGGTGAATGGCCGGCGCAGGACACCTTCGGAAAATTCAATAAACGCACCCCCTCGACCACTACCGCCCCCRAAAGACCTTCCTTCTCCGACTGTTACCAAGCTTCAAGGCACACCTTACAGTAACGTCTCTCCAAATCTCGCAAGYCCTCAACAATCTCGTGGAGCCGATTGGCTATTGCCGGTCAAGCCAATCAAGTCTACCGCAAATCGACATTTTGGKTTGAGAGCAATATCCGATGCAGTTACTGGCCATGAGAAGACTCGTGTCTCTTCTCCAACAGACACGGATGGCTCRATGGTTAAAGAGTCACCTCTAGTTTCCCCCTCACGAACCGGATCGAGCACGCCATCTGGTGGTCCAAGTCTCGATCTGGATTCGCCGGATGGGAAGAGTGCAAGCACTGCGATGACGACTCCTGGTAGTGCACGAGCTTCGAGGAAGAAGTCCAAGAAGGAAACGAGTGCGTATACTCGCGGTCTCGAAAAGAAGACCCCGCAAGAGCAAATGATTGATGCCGACTACAGCGGCTGGATGAAGAAGAAAAGCACCAATCTTATGACGACGTGGAAGCCACGTCTCTTCATTCTAAAAGGCCGCCGACTTTCTTATTATTACTCCGAAGATGATCAGGAAGAGAAGGGTTTGATAGACATTTCATTCCATCGAGTTCTACCCGCAGATAACGATCGAATCACGGGTCTCCATGCTACACTCACCGGTGCAACCAATAGCCCAACGAGCCCTGTAGGCGCCCACACTCCGACGCTCGCATCTACAGAGGCTGCAGCTGAACCAGAATCAACCTTGAGCAAAGGAGGCGATTCAATRTTCATATTCAAACTCGTCCCACCTCGAGCCGGGCTGTCGCGGGCTGTCACATTTACGAAACCAACCGTACATTATTTCGCAGTCCCCAACGTCAAGCAAGGCCGTCTTTGGATGGCAGCTCTCATGAAAGCCACCATCGATCGCGATGATTCGAAGGCTATCACGACAACGTATCAGCAAAAGACGATATCGTTGGCCAAGGCTCGACAGATGCGACACCGCCCTCCAGCGTTGATGAATTTGGATGAAAACGGCGATGAGGAGCCGCTGAAGACACCGGCCAGCGACAAGAATGGATTAAATATCCAGGGCATCATCTTTGACCGCCAGACACATGAAGGCGACAGCGGGGTCTCGGGAGTCTCAAAATTGGATGAGAAGAAGCCTGAGAGTACAGACACTGCAGACGGTACATCGTTCCTTTTGAATGACTCTCCCACCGCTCCTGAACCGCACACTGCTTAAAGCCCACGAGGCTCCGAGAGCCACCAATTACATTCCATGTGTATACCTTCTCGACTGCTGTGCACATTCATTCGCTTTATAATCTTTCTRGGACTCGGACCATATTTATACACTTTCGAATAATCTCGACGTGCATTGGAAAGGCTGGCAGGACTGGCCAGCAGCTTGAGGATTTCTGAGGGGGAGTGACAAGATGGATGATGAGATGAAAGGTGATGAGGGATATGGACTCTTACCAGCAATACTCGGCAGTATCTTTGTAGCATACGACATAGGGGAGGCATCTATGAAAAGCAAGATTCCCAAGGTCTTGGACAATATCATCATGCAGGCAAGTGACTTCTTCCTGGTAAGTTGAACTTCAAGTCAGTGAACCCCCAGACTCTCTGCAGCTCTTGCTCATGACGCGAGCATGCATCATGCATCACCCACTCTCCAACGCGCCAATCATGCTACAGCACACCGTTCCTGCCGTAAAAAAATAATTCTGGAAGGAATTTACCTCAATCGAACTGCCGCGCGTGGACTGGGTGCCAAGAGGCTCGCTCCTAGGGATGACGATCCTTGCGCCTCACCCGCGGAAGGGACGACCCATGCGATTCGTCCATCACAGATCTTGGCCCCATCTTCCCCACAGAAGACTAATTTTTATTTCATCGCGCTTTCTTTCACAGGCCCGGTGATGGGTTCGGCTTGAGACGCGGCGGCCTTGCCGGGCCTCACATTACGAGCAGGATGCGGCGCGTTACGGGAAAGGGAAAGAGGAAGCGGATCAGGTGATGATCTTCCTTACCTTGGTAGTCACTTCCTGCTAAGGTTTAAAGCAAGGACGTTTCTCTGAGCTTTAGACTCTCTCCTCATCCTCCAAACATTTTATCTCCCTAAGAACCTATTGACTCTTCATTCTCCTAGATTGCAGAGATATTCGATTTTGGAATTCATATCGTCGATAGCTCGCAGCATTCCTTCGAATCCAACGTACTATCAGACCTCCATTGCTACCTTCCAACATACGAGGACTGTGAATAGAGCTCTGTGAACGTGATCGACATTACGGCTTCACGACCAGACGACAATCGACACTGTATGCCACAGCGGTTCGCCTTTCCCAGGAACGCCTCGACCTCGAACCCCACAGCAGCATTACATCACGACGCATTCGGCCACAGCAGCCTCGACATTCCTTCAATATAGCAGCCGCAAACGTCCCACGAGCACCGTAGCAGAGCTCACTCACGACCCCAGCAACTCTCCCCAGCGCCAACTATGAAGTTCCTGCGCATTGGCAAGCCCTTCCGCAAGGAATCCGTGGATGACTATCAAGGCATTCTCGTCCCATTAGCACGAGCGACCCGCCACCCTACCGTTGCAGCTGAGTATGCGCGTAAACGTTCACTCGAAGACCAATCTGACGGTTCTCCTACGAGGAACGAGAAGAAGGACAAGTCCAACGGCAGCGAAGATGGCGTTCTGAGGACGGATAGTGCCGACTACAGTCCGTACACCATCGAGGGCCTCCGCGCAGAAGTCAACGAGGATGTTGCGACTAGCGGTCATGATAGCGCGTATGATTGTAAGCTTGCACTCCACAGCATTTGGTTTGCCTCGGTTAACACGGGGGATAGTGAARAGTAAAGTCATCAATAAGGCCATCCAGGATATCGGGATGGGACGATACAACTGGCAATTGTTCGTCTTGTGTGGATTCGGGTGGTTTGCTGACAAGTGCGTTTTTCCCCAGAAATGAGTAACCAAGTTTGTTGACACTGCATCAGCTTATGGCTTCAAGGCGTGGCTTTGACTCTGCCGTCCATCGCAGAAGAGTTTGATATTTCTACTGTTCATGTGAGGTATACGACCTGCTCTCTRTTCATTGGTCTRTGCATTGGCGCCAGTTTCTGGGGTATCGGTTCCGACATTATGGGTCGCCGCCTAGCGTTCAACATGACGCTATTCCTTGCGGGCGTTTTCGGCATCGCTGCGGGGGCGGCTCCAACCTGGATTGGTGCGTGCGGTCTCTATGCAGCGCTTGGTGTCGGAGTCGGAGGTAACCTACCTGTCGACGGTGCACTCTTCCTGGAGTTCTTGCCAAATGCATCAGGAGCCTTGCTTACCCTCCTCTCGGTATGGTGGCCTGTGGGTCAACTTGTTGCGTCACTCATCGCATGGGGATTCCTTGGTGGAGATTACGCTATCAATGATGGCTGGAGATATCTCGTCTATACCATGGGCGCCATGACGTTTGTCATGTTCCTGTGCCGGTTCGCTTTGTTCCACCTCTACGAGTCTCCGAAGTTTCTCCTCTCTCGCGGTCGTCAGGCCGAGGCTGTCGCCGTCGTTCACGGCATGGCTTACAAGAACCGGACCACGACTTGGTTGACTGAGGAGATTCTCAATGAAATCGGCGGAGAAGTTGAGAAGAAGGAACAAGGACTTACTACAGCCGAAATTGTCAAGCGCAAATTCGCATCCTTCTCTTCTGAGCGCATTGGTCCACTCTTCAACGAGAAGAAGCTGGGTTGGACCACCGGACTTCTATGGTTCTGCTGGGCCACCATCGGAATGGGCTACCCACTTTTCAACGCCTTCCTGCCTCAATACCTCTCCCAAGGCAAAGGTGCAGATGGAGCAACAGTCAGCACTTACATCACTTACCGCAACTACGCCATCACCTCCGTCATCGGCGTTCCAGGCTCCTTACTCGCCTGCTGGACCGTCGACATCCCCTACGTCGGTCGCAAGGGCACCATGGCCATCTCCACCATGCTCTCCGGCATCTTCCTCTTCCTCTTCACTATCTCCGCCGACTCCAACTACCAGCTCGCCTTCTCCTCGGTCGAGGCCTTCTTCCAGAACATCATGTACGGCGTCCTCTACGCCTACACCCCCGAGGTCTTCCCCGCCCCCAACCGCGGCACCGGCACCGGTATCTGCAGCTTCTTGAACCGCATTGCAGGTCTTTGCGCACCCATCATTGCTGCGAATATTCCGGGCGCAAACCCTAATGCGCCGGTGTTCGTGAGCGGTGGACTGATCTTAGCGGCGTTTGTGGCGATGTTGTTCTTGCCGATTGAGACGAGAGGGAAGCAGAGGCTATAGGCGTGGAAGATAAAAGGAATAGACAAAAGCATAGATAAGGGGATTTTGACATTAAGTCTTATAGCAGATTTGGAATAGATACCACATTTTTTGGCAGCAGAGCTGCACTTMAAAACCCGCCCTTTCCTTGACACTTGCGTGACGAGCTGATTATCCAGCTCCGCGACGCCAATTTAAGACTTACGCACACCCATCTCAGGCAGCACATCTAATTAACCTATGAGGCTCTTCCCATGCGTTATCTTTTCCAACGTCGTCATCCGGACCCCTGCATCCCGCCAAGGCACCCAACTCCGTGCSCGTGCAGCTGCTGTGCCGTGTGAGTGCCGAACACCGAGTCCCTCTACAACAACCAACATAAGTATATACATCGGCGATGTGCAGATAGCGATTTCACACGGCCCGCTAAAGAGCCATTGATCTATTTCATCATCATGACGGCGATGATGAATGAAGATGTGGAGAGCAGCGAAGTGACGCCGCTGCTGGCCCCGCCATCTCCACGAGATGGAGGAGAGACGCCAGCGAAGCAGTGGAGCGATAAGCGCATCCTGAGGGTCGTCAGTTTTGCTGTGCTGTCGATTTTCTTGATTGAGATGTAAGATCCCAAGCCGTTCTCCCTGCATTAGTGAGGAATTGACGGTGGGATATTTTAGAGGCGATTTCATGCAGCGCGCCCCCACGACGCGGATCCTGGAGGATATCATCTGCCGCTCCTACTTTGCCTCTCTTGAGCATGGTTCTCTCCACAGCAATTCGTGGTAAGTCCATTCTCCCTTCATCCCTGAAACACTGCTACGAAATTGCTAGAGTGAAAGTCATCATCAATGACGACTCGGGGGATTAGTGAATATGTAGAGGGGCTAATTGGAAGCACAGGCACACGCGCTGGGAGCCCGAGATCCCGGAAAGTGAGTGTAAAGTCGGGAGTGTGCAGAGCAAGGTCGCGATGCTGAAGGGGTGGGATTTATGTTTTAGCGTGAGTTGATTTCCGTCATACCTTTCAAGGTGAATGGCGCTCGGGGAAAAGACTTGGACTCGAACGTGGACTCGAAATCCCACATTGGGTGGGAGTTTGAGATTGGAATCGGAAGTTGAAACAGGAGGCTGATTGCGGAAACAGTGCATCCCCTCCCTCCTGACTGCCGTCCCATATGGGGCTCTTTCAGATAGAGTGGGCCGGAAACCAGTCCTCCTGCTCGCTCTCTTCGGTATCTGCCTTGGGTTTCTTTGGGGAATGGGAATCTGCTATTTCGGCCGCGACACGATCGACGTCCGCTGGCTCTGGTTCGGGAATGTTTTTTTGATGCTTGGGGGAGGGAGTAGTGTCGCGCTGAGCATGTATTTTACGATTATTGCGGATGTGGTGCCTGAAGATAAGAGGCAAGTCCCCTCTCATCTCCTCCTCTTCCAGACAAACCAGTTAATCATTTACTAGGACGTTCGTATTCTTTCAGGTCACGGCAGCCACGGTTATTTCTACTGTTGCTGGCGTGCCGCTCGCGTACTGGCTCATGCAGTACTCGGTCTGGTTACCTATTATGCTGGGTCTGGGCGTTATTGTATTAGGAGCGTGCCTGATTTTTGCGATTCCTGAGACGTTGGATCGGAACAAGTTTCATGAACCTCCTCAACTGCAAGAAGGACTTCTACAGGATGAGGAAGACGCTGAAGCGCCTACGGCTCTGAAGAAGAATAGCCTTTCGGGCATCTGGCAGCGCGTCGAGGACTCGAAATTCGTGTTCGAGAGCCCGTTATTGTGTATACTGACACTCACGTTCCTGGTCCAGAGACTCTCGAAAGATATGGTGGGCTTATTATTCCAATTCGCGTCGAAGCGGTTTGAGTGGTCGCTGGGCGAAGCAAGCTTCCTCATGCCGCTCAACTCAGTCACGAATTTCGTGTTGTTGATCTTCCTTCTACCCGGAATATACGCTCTGCTTACGAAGAAGACGAGCTTTGCGCCTACAACCAGAGACTTGGTCGTAGCGAGGGGGAGTATTTTGTTCTTCATCGTTGGCTCGTTTGGGATTGCGTTTTCTGAAGCTCCTTGGCTCCTGGTCTTCTGTACGTCCTCTCCCATTCCCTCTCCCTTGCATTTGCTGAAAGACTTCTTAGCAACGATCGTCTTCTCCCTCGGCAGCGGCTTCCCCGACGCCGTGCGCTCCCTCCTAACCTCACTCATCGACCCCTCGCAAATCTCACGCTTGTACGGCGTCCTAGCAATGATCCAGACGATAGGGACGTTGATTGCGGCGCCGTCGATGAGTAAGGTGTTTAGTTGGGGGATGGAAACAGGTGGGACGTGGATCGGGATGGCGTTTATTGTGGCGGGAGGCGTGTATGCTGTTGCGGGGGTGGGTATTTGGGGGGTTAGTGTTAAGGATGAGGATAGACTTAGAGGGGTAGAAGTAGAAATAGAGAGGGAGGAGGAGTGATTTTAGATGTTTGGCGTTTGGTGTTCGACATGATGTAAGATCTAGGCTGGAATAGAGACACATAGATGAGGAAAGGCAAGGATAAGTACATAGATGGAATAGATAATTTCTGCAGTGCTTGACACCACACTGTACGAGGAAACTGATCTGAAGCTCCAGTATTTGGAAAATTGAGAGAACTAGCAGAAAAGGCTATTATATTCTTACGTTACATTGAACACAAGTTGTACCTCGCTAAGGAAAGGAGGTGGCTGGCAATACAGTAGTGTACGAGAATACGGTATACGAGTACGAGGCAGTATCCTCACTGGAACGCTTTGGACAAAGAGGGAAATCAAAATATGCGAGAAGTTTCATAAGCTCTCGCATTCTGGAGGAATATACGAAGCATCCAATGCGACCACGCCGAGGTTGCCCTTTCTAGTAAAAAGGAACGCTGTTGAGCTGGTGAGCTGACTGCAGGGATCCTCGATTGGCTCAAAGAAAAACACCAATGACGCAGTTCCGGCAGCTCAAACCATGACACGCTGAATCACGCAAACTGCATACAATAACTCGACTTCGCCCTGCTTCCTTCCAATTTCCACGATGCTTCAAAGCCAGCGCTTGCCCTCACACACTATCGCATGTCTTACGCCAAGTAGCACAAGCTTGCGTAGGCCATCCAGGCACCTTCGAGGCTGAGCACCCTCTCAACCTTGCCCCTCCCGAGATCCGACGCCGAGACATTTTTGCAACAACACAAGAACCCTTTTAACGTCAACGATTTCATTTTCTTTACAGATGATCCACTCAACTTAATTCTAAGCAGATCAAAATGTCTGTTCGCATCCAATTCGACGATCCCCATACCTTCTACACGAACCTCGACTTCATCAGCGGCAAGATTATCCTGAGCCTCACGAGCGATGAGAATGTCTCCGCCATCACGGTCAAACTGGAGGGTGAGAGCAGGACCGTTCTGATGCGGCCAATGCAGCAGCAGAACCCTCAGCTATACACCAGGCGGGACAATCGGCAGGGAATTGCGATGGAGAACCACAAGATATTATATAGGGTCGAACAGGTCTTCCCAAGCTTAGATCCAGCTACTCGGGCGCGTGGAGGATCGGCATATACGTTAGGAGCAGGACAGCATGTCTACCCGTTCCGATTCAAGATGCCTATCAACAACGGCTGCGCAGACCCTCAATTACAGCAAATGGGTCCCGGGTCAGGATTTGGAGGACTAGGATTAGGAGGACTACAACAGATGCAATACCGACACGTCCGCAAGACGCTCCCACCATCCCTCACTGGATTCCCAGGCGAAGCAGAGATCCGGTACTACGTAAAAGTCACCGTCCAACGGCCCTCGATATTCAAAGAAAACAGGCGCTCAGCCATTGGTTTCAGATTCCTCCCCATCGAACCACCCCGCGATCCCCCTACCACAAACGAGATCTTCGCGCGGCGGCCCTTCGCATTCCAAGCTGGCCTGGCATCGCATGCAAAGAAGACGAGCATGTTCAAGAAGAACCCTACTCCCCTCTCAGACACCGCGCCCAAAGGCGAAGTCGACGCGCGCCTTCCGAGCCCCGCAATCCTAACCTGCAACGAGCCGATGCCCCTACGGATCCTGCTGCGGAAAACGAATGAGAGCGCGGAGAACGTGTTTATAGTAAGCTTACAGGCGCATCTGTTTGGGTTCACGGAAGTCAGGGCGCAGGATATCGTACGCACGGAGACAAGTACGTGGGTGCTGATGAGCTTGAGCGGGCTCTCGATACCGGTAGGCTCGCCGAGCGACCCGGTACGGAAGGAGAACGTAATTGATGCGAATTTGTGGGATCGGATACCGCTGCCTAATACCGTGGCGCCGAGTTTCCACACGTGTAATTTGACGAGGAGGTATGAGTTGGAGGTTAGGGTAGGCTTGGGGTATGGTGTTATTGGCGAGATACAGGTATGTCCATTTCCCTCCCTCGTGCTGGACAGAAAAAGCGGCACCCAATATGGGACAATTTCAGTGTCTCACGGCGGCTGGGACATTCTAATTAGCGCTACTTTTTCTGCCCAGCACCTTCCCCTCCCTCCTGATTTTGTACTGATGTGTAGGGTTCTAGCCACAAACAATCACCCTCCCCCTCCGCTTCCAACTAGAAATCTACTCCGGCATCAAGCCCCCCGCCGCCCTCCTCTCCGCCATGGCGCAAGCG
>QYSG01016268.1:0-11646 GCA_003988875.1 Lachnum nothofagi
GCTATATAGGATCCAGGGTTTGCAAGTTTTATGGATTATGGATATTGGAAAGCAGGTATACGCAGAGTAATGCCGCGAGCTCTTACATCAAGGTTATAACGATCACTCCAACAGAATTTTCTGTTGAGTAAGCGGCATCATTCGAGAACGAAGGCAAAGCCTTCGGTTTATCCTAACATTGAGATTTGTGTCCAATATACCTTACTCTCGATCGTTCTATTAACTTTCTTGTTTAGATAAACAGTTGCTGGACAACTTCGTCAACCTTTGCCAAGTTTAGTCCTTGAGCCCGGTATTAGTTGCTCCTCAGTGCATAGCGGCTTGCAAGACACTATCCTGTCGATCTTACAAAGCAAATATATCATCAACGAAAGTCTCCAAATTCTCTTAGGCGGGTTTTGCTAGATCGAGAATGGAAAGGATGACTTTGACTTTGAAAGCATTGACATACCTGTGCAATCAATCGCATCCTGAACAGCTGCTTACCAAGGCTTGTCTTCCATGCTTCTTGTCAGAAGTCTTTCCAGCAGAGTCATGCTGTCGATCGATAATTTGGGTCGATATTGACCTGCTTACAAAACACCATTCCCATTGCAAATCGACGCTTAGCAAGTCTACCGAGGCCTAACCGTTCTACATAGCTTGAGTGCTGGAGCAAGCTGACTCTAACTCATACTCGAATTTCCCCTAGAGCATGAGTTGGATCTCAGGGTTCAAGGATCTTCAATGGAGGTATGGGGATCTGGGGGAATAGTGGAGCTGAGCACTTGTGCAAGTCATCATGAGCCGTTTCCGTCGCGGCGGGGTGGTTCCTCTTTGGCCGCCACTCGGGACACTGAAACACCTACGTCTTCATGACGAGATGAATCATAAGTCGCTCTCGTGCTCGCACTGTTTGCTTCCAGCTTCCGACCCCAGGGAAGTTCTAAAAAGTCGCGTACACGTGACTCACCCCTATTCTTGTACAACCTCGCCTCGCTTAGCACTTTCGAGTTGCGCAAAGCCTCGACCTCGTAAAGCGATACAAAGCACCCAAAGCAAATCACTCGATTAAGCTGTCGGATGTCCATCCTATTAGGAAAATGTCTCAGGCCCAGTCAGCGTAGAGCCTGGGTGCCGCATTACGCGTGCGCCGCACTCACTGGCCCATCCAGCATCGCTGCGGCGCGGAGGCATCCCTGCCTGTAGATACGAAGATACCTCGCCGCACACGCTGCAGCATGGGCTCACCTCACGATCAGGAACAGAGCTCAACAGAACAGGGGCGCCCTGGGGCGCTATGAATATGGGCAGTTTCCCACGAGCGAGCATGTCCTGTGCATTTTTGACTTTGTCCTTCTTTTTCCGGCTGGGAAAAGTCTTGCTGCAGCTCAACCTGATAGTTTGACTAAAAAGACGTTGTACGAATAGTGTACATTATGGCTCCTGCGACGAAGAATGGCATGAATGGAGGTGGTCACGTGGATACGAGTAGAGTCCATCCGGCCTCGGATGACATTGCCATTATTGGCATGTCATGTCGATTCCCGCAAGATGCGGATTCGACGAGCAAGTTATGGGATTTTCTGCTGGACGGACGTTCTTCCATGACTGCCGTTCCGCCAGAGAGATTTACTGCGAGTTCTCATTATCACCCTGATCCGGCCCATGGAGGCTCTGTAAGTTTTATATGAACAAGAGCGATTTGAGTGAGACTGACGCCTTCTAGACAAGCACGGTTGGCGGACATTATCTGAAACACAACAGCGCAGCTTTTGATGCATCGTTCTTTGGAATTACCAAAAATGAGATGGTTTCCATGGATCCGCAACAGGTATGTTGATCTTCAAAATCACATTTTGATGTCTTTCTTTGAGAAACCCGGTGCCTGAGATGCTGTTTGAGGTCTTATACTTCTCAAAAGCTTTCTAGCTCTAGAAATTGTGCCTTTTCTTCCCGCTATGTATACTAAAACACTCGGCAGCGGATGATGCTCGAGAGCGTCTACCAAACATTTGAAAACGGTAAGTCTCCAGAGACTTTTATCTGGCTCAGCGTATATTAATACACCCTGCAGCCGGCATCTCAATGCAAGACGTGAAAGGCACGAAGACATCCGTCTTCACGGGCGCGTTTACGCACGACTATGACTCGATCTTGAACATTGACGCTGAGCTCAACGTCAAGTACAAGCCGACAGGAACAGCGACCTCGCTGCTTTCCAACCGCATAAGTTGGTTTTTCGACTTGCGGGGAAGTAGTCTTACGGTATCCCAGCTCCCACTCTCACTCTCTTAAAACATTAGGTCTCTAAGCTAATGCTAACTAGGTCGATACTGCGTGTTCAAGTAGTTTGGTAGCTGTGCATATGGCGTGCGAGAATTTGAAGTCTGGGCAAGCGAAAATGGTGCGTGGAGCAAGTAGTTTTGATTGGGGGTTTCAAGCTGATCGGATGAGTAGGCGATTGCTGGCGGCGTCAATCTCATCGAAGACCCGCAGACAAATGCTAGAATGACGAACTTGGGTTTCGTGTCACCTGATGCGAGGTCCTATTCCTTTGACTCACGTGCAAACGGCTACGCTAGAGCAAGTCCCTCGCTTCAAGAACTTGGTCTGATGCTAAAACTTAGATCAATAGGGTGAGGGAGTAGGAACAGTACTACTGAAGCCTCTCTCCGCGGCATTGAAGGATGGTGACACCATCCGAGGTGTTATCCGAGGCAGCGGATTGAACCAAGATGGGAAGACACCTGGAATTACACTTCCTAGCAAAGCGGCCCAGATAGATCTCATCCAGTCAGTGTACGCCAACGCTGGGCTTGACTTCTCAGCTACTACATATGTAGAAGCGCACGGAACCGGAACTGGTAAGCCAGAAGCTGTCCTTCTAATGCAAAATCTCCCTAATATTTGATGCGTTAGCTGCCGGAGACCCCATAGAAGCGTCCGCAATAGCAACAGCATTCGCGAAGCGGAAATCAACCTCACCTCTGTATATCGGATCCGTGAAGTCCAATATCGGTCACTTAGAAGGAGCATCTGGGATCGCCGGCTTCATCAAGACGGTACTGGCGCTCGAGAACGGGATTATCCCGGGGAACCATGATTTCCAGAAGATCAATCCAAAGATACAGGCGAAGAAGTGGAACATTGACGTCTTGGTCCCCCTTTGACTGAGAACGTGACTCAGATACTGACAATCTTTCAGATACCAGCACAGCAGATGGCTTGGCCAACTGAAGGCGTCCGGAGAGCATCGATCAACTCGTTTGGTTTTGGCGGAACGAATGCTCACGTGGTGCTGGATGATGCGTACCACTACCTCCAAGAACGCAATCTCCACGGGAACCACAACAGTGTAGCAAAGGCCAAAGTCGCTATTCAAAATGGAAATGGAACAAACGGCCACTCGAACGGAGCCAAACCACCATCCAGCAAGAAAGTCCTCCTCTGGTCCTCCTTCGACGAAGCAGGCATCAAGCGCTCAACCGCAGAATTCAACGCCCAACTCACCTCAAAACCCCCTACCTCATCAACCTACCTCTTCGATCTAGCCTACACCCTCTCCGAGAAACGCTCTTCCTTCCCCTGGAAAGCATACACTATCGCCGACTCCATCGCCACACTAACATCCACCCTCACCTCCTCCCCACCGAGCGCCATCAAATCCCGCGAAGACCTGAAGCTCGGCTTCGTGTTCACAGGCCAGGGCACGCAATGGTACGCCATGGGGCGGGAACTGAGCATCTACCCCGTATTCAAGAAATCCATTGAGGACGCAGCCGCTTATTTCAAGAGCCTGGGCGCGGACTGGGATTTGATCGATGAGCTTGCGAAAGAGAAGGCGGACTCGAGTATTGATCAGAGTTGGCTGAGCCAGGCGGCGTGCACGGCGCTGCAGGTCGCGCTGGTTGATTTGCTCGAGACGTGGAAAATCACGCCGGCGAGGGTGGTGGGCCATTCGTCGGGCGAGATCGCGGCGGCGTATTGCGCGAAGGCGATTACGAGGGAGTCGGCGTGGAGGGTTGCGTATTTCCGAGGGGTTGTTTCGTCGTCGCTGAAGGGTATGAATGGGGCGATGATGGCTGTTGGGCTAGGAGAGGCGAAACTGCAGGCGTTCATTGATGAGGTCAATAAGGATGGTGAGGACAAGCTGGTGATGGCTTGCATCAACAGCCCGAAGAATGTGACTGTCTCGGGCAAGGACGCGAAGATGGATGCGCTGAAGGATTTGCTTGAGAAAGAGCAGATCTTCTGCCGGAGGCTGAATGTTCAGATCCCGTATCATTCGTCGTATATGGATCTTGTGGCCAAGGAGTACGAATCGCTCATGGGCGAGCTTTCGACGCCTGATGTAAAGTCAGATGTTGTGATGTTCTCGTCTGTCAATGGGCAGGCTATCACGCCATATGTGGTATCAAAAGCCAAATACTGGGTTGACAACTTGGTGCATCCTGTCAAATTCGCGCCTGCGTTGACGGCTATGTGCTCGAAGGCAGCTCAGAGCGGGAAGATGCGTCTAGGTGTCGGAGTCGAGGGTGATCTCCCCATCCACCAAATCCTCGAAGTCGGACCACATGCTGCTTTGCAAGGTGCAATCAAGGAAACGCTAGCTACGGTGTCAGATCTCAAGACCATCGGCTACTCCTACGTCTTGGCCCGGAACAAGAATGCTCAAGATACAGTGTTAGAAGCTGTAGGAAGTTTGTTCTGCCGCGGCTACCCCTTGAGCCTAGACGCCGTCAACTTCACGTCTGTGGAAGAAGATGGTATCGTACCAAAGCTGTTGGTAGATTTACCACCTTACAGCTTCAATCGCAGCCAGACCTATTGGATCGAGAGCCGGCTGAGTAGGAACCACCGGTTTAGGAAGTTCCCCAGGCATGACTTGCTGGGCGCGCCTGTGCCAGATGTATGTATATTTAGCTCCATTTTCTTAGGAGTTCTGAGACATTCAAATATTTCCAAATTGGCCGAATATTTCTCGATTGAGCAATGCTGACTCCTTTCATAGTGGAACGTCGAAGAGCCAAGATGGCGGCAGATCATCCGTATCAACGAGCTCCCATGGTTAAATGACCACAAAGTCACAGAAAGCATCGTCTATCCCGGCGTGGGATACTTGATCATGGCAATCGAGGCATGCAAGCAGATCACCGAGCCCGATTCAAACATGACTGGGTACCGCTTGAAAGATGTTAACATCAAAGCTGCGCTTACAATCCCGACCACAGATGAGGGCGTCGAGACGCAGTTCTCCATGCACAAATACAACGATTCCGCGGTCAGCTCCTCTGCCACTTGGAAAGAATTCAAGATCTCCTCTTACAATGAGTCAACGGACAGCTGGACCGAGCACTGCTCCGGTATGATCTCCGTCGAGACGTCCACAGAAACAGGTCCTATCGATGCCGGGCGTGAAGCCTCTGAAGAAGCCCGCATTTCTACTGAAAAAGCAGCCGAAGCCACCAAGCTCTGCCAAACCCCATTTGATATCAACAGCTCCTATCTCGAGCTTGAGACCATCGGCCTGTCTTTTGGCCCTCTATTCAAAAATCTCAGCGCAGTATCCGTAGGCAACGGCTCAGGGAATTCTATCGGTACCATCACGATCCCAGATGTCAAAGCCTCGATGCCAAAAGAGTACCTCGAGCCGCACCTCATTCATCCGGCTACAATGGACAGCATGTTGCATGTGTTCCTGGCTGCTATCCAGGACATGAGGGGCAACAGCCGGATCTCGGAGCCGATGGTGCCGGTGTTTATGAAGGAGGTGTGGCTTTCAGCTGACATCAGTAATGAGCCCGGACATAAGTTCAAGGGCCATGGAACGGCAAAAGCGCTGACGCATGTCAAGTATGGGACGGATGTGACGGTGTGGGATGAGAGCGATACGACGGTGAGGATGGCGATCAAGGGGCTAGAAACGGTGCCGATCCAGTCGTCTGCTGTGTCGACTGAGGGACGCCAATTGTGTTACAACTTTGAGTGGAAGCCAGACGTCGACATGCTCACTCAGTCCGACGGACAAGCCTACTTCTGCCAGCCTCTCAGAGAAATTTCGCCTCACGAGCCGGAAGACGTGAAGCTGATGGCAAAGCTTAACCTAGCATCCACGCTCTACATCCTCGACGCCGTGAAAGCCATTGACGCCGACCCCCCGAAAAAGCTCCAACCCCACCAAGTGCGCCAGCTAGCCTGGCTTCGATACCAAGCCGATCGCTACGCCCAGGGAGTCATCGAGCACCAGACCGCCGACTGGGCAAAATACGTTGCCGACGAGAGTCTCAAGAAAGCCTACTTCGAAGAAATTGAGGACATCAGTGTCGAAGGCAAGTTGACGAATAGGATGGGCTCGCGTCTCGCGTCTATCCTTCACGGAAAGGATGATCCCATAGAGCTGATGTTCGGCGACGACCTGCTGAACTCGTTGTACCAAGAGAGCATCGGCACGAAGAACGTGCACCACCTCTTCGCGTCGTACCTCGAGACGTACAGCCACAAGCATACGGACATCAAAGTCCTTGAGATCGGGGCCGGCACTGGCGGCACTACCACTACTGTTCTTAAGACGCTTAGTCCGAGAGCGGAAGAGGGCGGCTACGCGAAGGCAAGCAGATTGGCGAGTTATACGTACACAGATATCTCGGCTGGTTTCTTCGAGAAAGCGAAGGCAAAGTTTGGGGCCTGGAGAAATGTCCTGCATTTCAAGACGCTGAACATTGAGAAGGATATCCCCAGCCAGGGCTTCGAGGAGGGGACCTTTGATCTGATCGTGGCCGCAAACTGCCTGCACGCCACCTCGGACCTGAAATACACGCTGTCCAATGTTCGCTCGCTGCTGAGACCCGGCGGAAAATTGCTCCTTCAAGAGGCAACGTCCTGGGTAGGATTGAGTGGTTCATTGTGCTTTGGAAATCTGCCGGGCTGGTGGTTGAGCACGGAGGCTGTGAGAGAGTGGGGACCGCTGATGCATGAGAATGATTGGAATAAAGTGCTGCTGGAGACGAACTTCAGTGGCACGGATCTGGTGTTGCATGATAATGATAATCCGTTGATTCATACGCAGAGCTTGTTAGTGTCGACGGGTCTTGCTCCGCCGGCTAAGGACGTCCACGTTCCGAAGACGATTATCGTCACTGCCGACGGGAAGTCCAATACATTGACAGAAAAGCTGATATCTGCATTGCAAGCTTTAAGAGCCTCGGAGTTGCCTGTGGTGAGTGTCATCGACATGAAGGTGCAGGACTTGAAGGACACTACTTGCATTTTCGTCGCGGAGCACGAGAAGCCCATTCTTGCAGATGCGAGTGAGCAGACCTTCGAAGGTGTCCGTCACATGCTAGCAACTTGCTCCCAACTTTTATGGCTCTCCAGCAATACGACTGTGAACCCAGAAGCAGCGCTCGTTCACGGACTTGTCCGAACAGCAAGATGGGAGCGCGATCTGGATCACACCAACTTCGTCACCCTAGAACTAGAAGATCTCAACGTTCCAGTCTCCAAGGTCGCAGATACCATCGCCCAAATCTATACCTCCCAGTTCATCGACGAGAACAACAGCCAGCAAAACGCGGAGTACGCTTTCACCAACGGGATTGTCACCATCAACCGCCTCATCGACGCCGACTACGTCAACGACGCCATCGCCTCCAAGACCGTCAAGCCCACGCCCAAGATGGAGAAATACCATGCTGACCGCTCCCGTGCGCTCATGCTTACGACGGGCTCGCCGGGACTATTGAGTGAGCTCCATTGGGTCGATTGGCCGGAATTCGAGACGCCGATGAGAGAGGGCGATGTGGAGATTGAGATGAAGGCTGTTGGGGTTAACTTCTTGGATATCATGATTGCTATGGGTGAAGTTCCTGGAGCGTTCTTCGGTACGTACAACCATTCCCTTCTTGCGGCTGACACAGGAAATGACACTCAACACCACGGGCTTCCCATGCCTCATGCCACCTGCGACATTGAAAAGAGTGCTTGTTTTTCTGTCTAGCGCGAGACTCCCATGAAGTTGATCACTAACCCAGAGGAATATAGGAGCCGAAGGAGCAGGCGTCATCACCAAAGTCGGCCCCGGCGTCACTAAACACAAAGTCGGCGACCGCGTCGCCGTCGTGGGTTACTACTCCGGGGGCTGCTTCCAATCCTACCTCCGCATCACGGCCGACCTCGCCGAGAAGCTGCCAGACTCTATGTCCTTCGAAGTCGCCGCCGGCATTACCGGCATCTTCGCTACTGTCTACTACTGCTTCTACCCTCTGGCACACCTGCAAAAAGGCGAGAGCGTGCTGATCCATGCGGCGGCAGGAGGTGTGGGCCAGGCGGCGATTATGCTGGCGCAGAATATTGGCGCGGAGATTTTTGCTACTGTGTCGAGTGAGAAAAAGAGGGGGATACTGATGGAGGCGTATGGAATCCCAGAGGATCATATTTTTTCGAGTCGGAATGATTCGTTTGTTAAGGGTGTGATGCGTATGACCAACGGCAAAGGTGTCGACGTGGTCCTCAATTCTCTATCTGGAGAGCTCCTGCGCGGCTCGTGGGAGTGTGTGGCACCGTTTGGGAGATTTATCGAACTCGGTAAAAAGGACATCTTTTCCAATGGCAAGCTAGACATGATGCCGTTCTCCAAGAGTATTAGCTTCCATGCGTTCTACCTCTCGACGCTCATCCAGCTGAACCCACCCGCGATGGGTCGTCTGATCAGGACGTGTATGGATCTCTGGCAAGAGGGCAAGATTCGGTCTACGACGCCGAATACTGTTGGCACGTTCTCTGAGATCGAGACTGTGTTCCGACAGCTTCAGATGGGATCGCATATCGGCAAGATCACGCTCACGGCCAACCCGGATGATATGATCAAGGTTGTTCCCAAAACCCAAGCCCCGCATCGTTTCAACGAGAACGCTTCGTACGTCCTCGCTGGTGGAACTGGTGGCTTGGGCCGTAGTATTGCTCGATGGATGGTCACTTGTGGCGCTAAGAACCTGATCTTCCTCTCTCGTTCGGAGTCGAAGAGTGAGGAAGTGAAGGATTTGGTGAAGGAGTTGGAAGAGAAGGGATGCAAATCTGCAGTGTATTCGTGCGATGTGAGCGACGGGGAGAGGCTCAAGGAAGTTTTCGAGGGGTGTAGCAAGAATATGCCACCGATTAAGGGTGTCATTCAAGGTGCCATGCAACTTCGGGATGCGACATTGGCCACCATGACCCACGACAAGTATACCGCCGCACTCCAGCCCAAGGTCAAGGGTTCTTGGAACCTGCACAAGACCCTTCCCAAAGATCTCGACTTCTTCATCATGCTCTCCTCCGTCTGCGGTATCATCGGCAACAGGGGCCAAGCCAACTACGCCGCTGGCAACACTTATCAAGACGCGCTCGCTCGGTACCGCCTCTCACAAAGCCTACCCGCCGCCACCATCGACCTCGGCAACATCCTGTCCGTGGGCTACGTCGCCGAGAACTGGAAGACTGTCAATAAGGACACAATTTTCGCGCTGGCCCAGGCGGCGATCAGAGAAGATGAGTTCATCTCTATCATCGAGTACCACGTCGATCCTCGCAATGCTACGAAGTCTAGACTCCGCTGCCAAGTCGCGACGGGCCTGCCAACCAGCGCGAAATATGCTAGACAGGGAATTCCCGAGCAGAGCTTCATGAAAGACCCGCTCTTCACACAACTTCGCTCCATGACCGAGACCAGCGCCGGGTCTCTGGACGAGAACTCCTCTTTGACCATCCAGTCGATGCTGCGCTCCGCCGAGACCAAAGAAGACGCTGCCGCTGTCGTAGTCGAGAGTATTCAAAAGCGGCTGTCGAGCACGATGTCGATGCCGGTTGAGGACGTGGATGCGAATAAGCCGATCCATCATTATGGTGTTGATAGTTTGGTTGCGATGGAATTTAGGAATTGGTTTGGCAAGGATTTCCATGCTGATGTGCCGGTGCTGGAGATCATGGGGCCGGGGAGCATTAGTGTGCTTGCGGAGAAGATTGTGGTGTTGAGTCGGATTGTGAGGGTGGATATGCCTTCGAAGGAAGGAGAAGCTGCTGCTTAGATTGTTTGAGTAGAATGTATTTAAGGGCGTATATGGATTAGAATTTTACAATGAAATTGTACTTGAGAAGGTGCGGTTTAAGCGTTCCTTCAGCGGCACTTACCACTATGACGATGGAAAATAGACCACAAAATTCAGCATAAAATTGGATCTCGTGACGCAAATCAACTTGAGCCGGTAACTTCACAAATACCTGAACTCACATAGAAATACGCTAGGGTAACCTCCAGGTCACTTTGATACCGCACTAGGCTGACATCCGCGTTTAGGACCCAAGCTTCGAAAAAAATGATGGGAGCATATAAGTACCATGACTCACTCGGCGCACACGGCATGTTGAAATTCGGACGGGCAAAGAAAGATTCATCAAGAAAAAATTCACCCACAACCTCAGCAAAAACTCCGGAAAACTCACACCAAGAAAACATCCCCTCGCCACAGCCATGGATTCCTATCAAGGACCGCAAGAACAGAAGACGAGCAACTCTCAAGCACTACAAGAAGAGCAGAAGATGGCCAATACCAATACTCTACCAGACGACTCCTCGCTGGACATCTCCGAAAACCGGCTCGACGGGAAGGAGATACCTACCTCGCTCCCTGAAATGACTTCCCTCCGCATCTCCGAATCCAGCCATCAGGAGCAAAAGACAGCCGACTCACCAAATACATCTGTCTCTCAGCTGCCGCAAGAACAACAAAAGGCATCGACAGCTACCACCATCCCACAAGAACCGACTGCATCCACCGCCATCTCACCGAACCTCAAAGCCCTCGCCTGCGCCATGCACGAGACCTCCAATGCCAACAAAACCCGCAGCTTACCGCAGTGCCTGAAACGACTCATGGCTCAAATGCACAAAGAAGCCGACACGCTATCGATGCAGGAATTTATGGTGTATCTCAAGGTGATGGAGGATACGGCTGCTTGTGCGAGACAGCTGCTGGAGACGGGAAAGGCGGGCGAGTTGGAGCTGGATCAGTGGGAGAGGACGTGGTTGAAGTTGATGGGGGGTAGGAAATGAGGGACGAGGGAGAGGGAATGGGGGATTGAGATGGGAATTGAAAATAGGCGTGGGATTGAGGGTCTGTATTAAATAGAAATTGCAATAAAATACACCAATTGCCGAATCTTGCATTCTGTCGATGCCGTTGCCAAGCTATATCACGTGACCAGACAACTACCTGAGATGGCGCTAGCTAGTCCAAAAGTTCGTGAACCTCGAAGTCATTTGCGACAGCCCGCGCAAGGCTCCCGCATACCTTCGACGCCAATCCGCCAACCTTCAAAGCCCTATTCCCTTTGAGACAATCATCATGGCGTCCAAAATGACGAAGAACCAGATGCGGCGGGCGAAGAAGAAGGAGAAGAAGGCCCAGACTCAGGAAGAAAAGCAGCCCTCTCCAAAACCCACTCCAGAACCAGCACCCGCGCCCATAAAAGACGAAGCCTCTCCCTCTCCCGCAGCAGAAGATCTCGACCCCCTCGATATCAGCGAAGATAACCCCAACTACGCCATGTACAAAGACATCCTCTCGCGCTTCGGCGCGCCCTCCGAAGACGACGACCCTACCAAAGAAGCAAACGGCGACGCCAAAGGCG
>QYSG01016279.1:0-16995 GCA_003988875.1 Lachnum nothofagi
TAACCTGTTAGCGCGTGGCCAATCTACCCAGTTTCTACGGTACTGTACGGCGCACCACCCGCCGGCGAATTGAAGCTATTCGCACTTTTGGCGGCATTTGAGCCCACCAAAACAACTCCGAGTACGTGTAGGCATCCGGGATATTTCGGCCGGACGGTATTAGTGCCTAGAGGCCCATCAGGTATTTTCCTCTATAGTCTCTGCATCCCTTCTATTCCTTCCCCCTACAACAGTACCTGGCCGACACATATATGCTAGTATAGCAGCAGGCTGGCTGCCGGCTCCTATAGCCCTTCTCCGACATTGCCATACGCGTCCCTGGCAGAGCAAAGCTTCGGCTGCCCGCCACGTCGCGTCGATCGTCCTACCCTCTACGACGACATGCCTTGCCTGCCTGAATGACGAACTTCTTTCCATTATCTAAAGCGTCGTTCTTTGCCGTATGTACTTGTAGAATAAAAGCACCGAGTCTATACCCCCATCTCGCCCGGTAATACTCCGCGTTTTGAGATACTCTATCCGCAATCTCTGCCTATTATTTATGAGTTCGAATTTGCAACTTATTTCACTTCTCAATTTCAGCCGCGCCGTCCTGATTCTGCTTCCAGCATTCCCCGCGTTAATAATGCCAGCGACATTCCACTCTCGCTAGCCCAATAGACTACGGCATTCAAACACCAACCGATCGCGGCAAGGGAATTTTATTCTTCTGGGGGACGACGGACGGGGCAATGCAGAGGAAGCAGGAGATGGGGGTATATTGGAAGGAGCTGGAGCTTTATACAGGTCCGTAGAGTTCATTTTGTGATCCGACGCCCTTATTTTATTTTATTTTTTTTGTTYTTTGAGCACCGGCTTCGTCACAGTCTTTGGATAGCCCTTTCGGTGAACGCGAGTTAGAGCTTAGCTTCATATTAGTCTAAAATCCAAATAAGTGTCTGGCATTTCTGGATGTCCTTTATATCCTTTCTCGAGCACCGGCTYCTTGAAACTGGAGTTATCAGCACCACTTGCTTCTTCCCCTTCAGGGCACTCCATTGATTCCTTTTCAGGGCACCTCCTCTTCAGGATCACTATGACCACTACAGACGGTTGCCTTATACTCGGAGGACCCCGCCCCCGCACCCCGCACAGAGCTACAGTATTCCTGCCTTACRCGCATGAGGCTCGGGCCCTTCCCTCAGCCTCACSTCTTGTCACCGACTCCACAACTATATAACTCCACAGGTCCACAACTTCACAACTACATAACTACGTAACTGCTCGCGACCTCGGCCGCAARTTGCAACCATCTCGATTTAATTACCTTCTTTGCCCGCATGTCATTCAGTCTACATCACATCACATCACACTTCAGGCAGTATAGAAGCCAGGAGCCAGGAACGGCAGGAAAACATTGATTGGCCTTGACAATGTCACATATCATGAATACACTACCCGCGATGCGAGTTCCTTGGCCAAATGATGCAGGCAACTGTCTACTTCCAGATTTTTTTTTTCGTTTTTCCGTTTTCGGAAGGKTTTTCACTTGTTCCCTTTYCTTGGCCCTTGCAACTGAAGATCAGTAAGTCGCCGTGGGCTGCTGCTAACGCGAGTTTCCGAATCGGGCGACTTAGGAACCTTTCCAGAAACCAAACAAACCAAGCCAGCCAGACCCAAAGCACTGACCCAGCGCGCTTRAACATGTATATCAGACTTGACTGCCCACCTCAATCCACCCTGATCAATTTCATGGTCAAACGCCTTGGTCAGCACCAGCACCAGCCATGGCCGCCCGAATCGAAGCCGCAGAGGCGCTCGCGACACTGCAAAGCTCGTAGATCTCTGTTACAGATCAATAGGCTGATGCTTCTAGTACCACTTCCCCTCCTCCACTTCTTGCGGACGAAGCCCCCCACGGCCACTACGGAAATGGAGAAGAGAATGCGGCCGATGCGAGGTTCGCCCCTCCTTTTTTTCGTCTTCTCGTCTCACTTTACCGTACCTCACCGCACCGCACCGCACCCCTTCGCACCTCTTCTCTCTCTCTTCAGGCTTTCTGGGAAAAGTGCAGATGGCTAATCGATTTTTTCCCCAGTATTCCCACCACCTACATCCTTCCTGAACCTCCTGCCTACGACGACTTCGACTACAATGACTGGGGATATTTCGACCCTAAGGACGAGCATTCTRGCGACGAGGAGAGCAGCTACTTGATTTTCAGGGAGAAGGGCATGGTTTCAGCCATCGTTCTGCCGCGCCCGAGCTCAAGTCCCACGAAAGATGTCGTTCTGGGAAACGAGAATACCGGTGCCGGCGGAAGACAGTCTATTCATGCAAAGACTGAAGCGGTCCCGTCTTTCTCCTCGCCGTCCGAAACCCACACTTCGTTAGCCAGCTTTCACACGCCAAACAGCTGCTTTGCAGAGGTCGTCCTATCTCTTTCCTCCTCGCTATCCCAAGCCCAAACTTCGTTAGCGTCAGCTTTATCAAGTTGATCTTACACGCCTGACTCCTGCCGTATGAATTTCCCTTGCCACGACATACCTCCCAGTACTCCGTATCAGAAGAGTTGGAACGAAACGCTTTGGCTGGGTTCGGATCCTTTTGGGTCTCTTGATGGCAATGATCACACGAATCTCACGGCTTCTGTCCCCGTCTTGACACCTCCAGAAAACCAGCAGGCGACTTCAGGACGCATAACAACTGCTACTGTTGCACACGACACCGCCGCCGGTCTAGGCTTCGAAGCAGCGGATCTCCCAAGCTTCGCAGACGCCGTCGACACCGCCGCTGCGTCATTCGCCGCCTCTTTCCTACGTGACCCCGCTGTCGACGCTGCTGCCATCCTCACAGACATGGCTGCCCTCTCGCAATCCCCAGCGCCCCCATCCAGCGAGACTGGGCACCTCCCCCACTGGAATAGCTGGCGGCTCAGTCAAACGCAGAGCCAAAAGCCCCTCGTCATGGGGAGGCGTATGCTGTGGTACCTGGAATAGTAGATAAAGCAGTCGGATCCGATACCCTAGCTCAATCGCGATTTGCTTACTCGTAATGGAAAGGAAGAGGGCAGCTGCGGTCGAGATGTTGCGTTTCGTGCGTCGACGCCACTTACCGCTGCTGCAGCTGGACATGCTGTGCTGCTGCAGAGTGGGATAAAGAGGATGCGGGGGAACTCTGAGGTTGGTGTTGACATAGATGCTGAGGAGGGAGAGGTGGAGAGGAGTGGGAAACGCGTGAGGGTTGTGTGAGGGATATTGGGTCATGTAATGAATAACGAATCACGTTTTCCTATTACAGAATCTCGATCATCGCGTGCTACCTCTACTTGCCTTCTCCTTGTCCGTCCAAGGCCTTCAGGCAATTTCGGGGCGGGCAAGACAAACCTAGTCCTACCTCGCCTCATTTCAACTTCATTTATGCTATAACATTCCTTACCCAGCATCTTATGATGGAGATAGAGATGTCAGCCAGGTCTGTCAGTTCTTTGCAGGCGCGCCTAAGGCCCGGCAATCTCCAAAAGAAAAAAAGACCCAGGGGACAACGTCGCTACGGCACCAGTCTAGGCCCTTGTGTGGGTGATTCAGTTCATATATTCGCCTATGAGTCTATCGTGTGCTTCTAGAGCATGCCTAGAAGCACAAGTTCAGGCTTTATTATCTCACTTTCTTTCCGTCCCCCGAGTCTGCTTGTTCTTCTGCTCTTCTTTAATAGCCCCGCCAATAACCGTCAGTATCTCAGAACGCGTCTCCTCGAACTTCTGCACATGGAACTGCACACTCCGCTTTCCTCTGCGAACCCCGGCATCGCCGACTCATTCTTGCATAATATTGACTTTATTTGCTAGCTTTTCCAGAGCAATTAACCAAACTGTGCTGAATATAACGTGGCTTGCCGCCTGTCCCGACGGCAATTTCGCGGCGCCCTGGAGCTTATTAAAATACAACGGAGGCAACGGCTCCTTAGGCGGTCGTCGCAAAAAACCTCCATCTTGTACCATATGGCTTTCTCATTGTGTGATTTGACAGCGTCTTGGCGTTCTTTCTCCATGTTCTCCTCCAGGATGTGCACGATCTTCTGGCTGATAGCAGGAAAGAGCGGATTCGTGAGCTTGGTGCTGTCGCTGGCCGTTGCTCCGATTGTCAACAGGGCGTCCAGGAGCCCCGCAAGAGGCTCTATCAATTCATCCAACAACCGGACGTATTCTTCTCAGCCCAGATATGGATCCGCAAGCCCGTACCTTGCGACGCCGCCTATGCTATTGAATGTCGAGCTGATCCATGCAGCAAAAAAGCTGAAGGCTGCAGCTTTGGCCTGCCAGGCTGCTTTCAGAAACTCAATGCCTAACTGCTCGAGATTGCGGCCAGCGAAACGGATTAAGTCATAGTCCTCTGGCGTACATGTTCCCGCCGCAGTGATAATTTTAGATCAGCTCGTTGATCTGCAGCGCCTCCTGCGACGCCGCATGCTGCCGACCCAAGTCCTGCATCGATGGGCCGGCCGCGGCTTGTGCAACCCCGCCCACAAGAGGCGGCCCGGGGGACTTCTCTCCAGACAAGGGCCTACCGAGGGCGAGGCGGGTCAGCACAGCCAAGGGGCCGGCGATGATCATCGCCCCGAGGATTCAGGGGAGGATCTTGATCCTGCCGCAGTGGAGGGTCTCGAGAAGAGTGCAGTCGTGCCTTGCCCAGGCCCAACCAGCCCGTCCTGCCGCCGCGACGCCTTTCGCAAGTTGAAACGCCTGGTAGCAAATCAGCGAAATGTAATACTAGGCGGCGTTTAGTCCACGCCAGGTGCGCATCACGTCGCCCCATAGACCAGGGCATCTACCCTATCCCCAAGATTGCCCGAAACCTTGGTAAGGGGACAGTAAAGAAAGTATTAAAAGTCTGGTGCCCCATGAGTTAAACAAAGGAATTTGTGCATAAAAGTCTTGTGACTTTACACCAAAATTCTAAGCCCAAGTTATATAACTAAGGCTTTATGCATTTTGATTGGTTTCGGGCTTAGTGGGTGCGCCAGCACCCCCATACTAGTTTTTCAAGTTTTTATATAAAATATTATAACGGGGTAAATCGATCTGCATGTGACCAAGCACGTGACGATATAGGTTGCGAATAGCTTTACTTTTTCAAGCATATAGACGAGATTTACAGCCTAACCTAGCCCTTGCTTTAGACTTTGATTAGTATTGCCTATATACCAGATCCCATTAGGGGCTTGCCTCTTCTTTTGGCCTTATATATAATATAAAAATAGATTGAGATATTATAGCATAAAAAAAAATGGATTAAGATATCTACGAATTAAAATAAGTGGATTAAGATATTTGCCGTTTAATAAATAGCATAAAGCAACAATAATCCCACCAAGCGAAAGGTCATATCTCCAGAGGGAAAAAACCACATTTCACTTGGCAATCTCCTTACCTTTGATCCTCTTTTCCCTACTTCTGCTTCCTCTGCTTCTCCCTCTTCTGCTTCTCCTCCTGGCGCGCCCCGTTTCGTGGTGGCCTTTGTTCTGGGCGCAGCTCTAGAGCTGGAGCTAGAGGCCGCCGCCGAAAAACCCGCGCCCGCCTGGCTCGATCGCAGCCCGGGTCTGGGCATTCCGTCGATGCCAGGTGGCCGGCTGCCGGAGGCCTCTTCCGGGACGTCCGGGTACTCTTTAACAAGACTATTCAAGATCCAATCAACGTTTTGCAGATATGAACCCCATCTAGACATTGCTCCCCATTCGTGCAAGGAAATGCATACAGCGGAAGGATCGATGGCGGTTGGAGGTTAGAAGCTCAAGATTTGACTTATAGATAAGAAGKCCGGCGGAGCAATTGCAGTCGAAGTAGGGGCGTTTAAAGCCTATTGGTTTAGGACAAGACCGGAAAATCCCCCGGCCCTCTTCCTTTGCAGGCTTTTCGAAAGGCATTACAGYATAAGGTCTACCGCTGCGTGGGGCAACAAAAGCCTTGGCAAATCTCAAAACTATCACGGCTTCCTATCAAATATGATTTACACGAGGCTATTTACACTTTTCGGAAATCATTATGATAGTTCTAGCTTCTACGCCCGGCCCTAAACCATTGAGGTTTTCTTAARTTTGGAATTCCTGTAATATAGCAATTGATGCATGCCATATAACCGGATTATCTGCTGGGGGGCCTTTTATGTAGCAGTACTTGGAATTGTTGATCAAGAAACAAAGGACTGCCATTTAGTRAAATTTGGCCTATCCTCGCCCGCCAGCGAAAAGTACAGTCGGGCATGTTGACGTAAAGTGCCAAAACCACTTTTTTTAAGAATTCTAATAATTCTAATAACTTTAATAGTTCAATAGATATATGCCTAAAGGACTTATGTTTGATTTATTTTTTATAATTAATAATATATCCTTAAAGCAAAATATAATAAAATAATAAACTTTTTTAATATAAATGGAAATATAGCTAAATATAAAAAGTATTCTAGTTTTGATTCTAGTTAATTAATATAATATATTGTATTATAATATTATAATATTATAATATTATAGCAATAATATAAAATATATTAAAGGAATTTTATTTTAATATATTTATTATTAATTTTTTTTTTTGTATTTTTTGTATTTTTTGCTATTAAATATTTTTATTATTTAAATTGTTTTTTATTTTAATTTCTATTATATTTTGTGATTTCTACAGCCAAAAGATTTTTTTTATAATTAAGATTTGCCGATATTACAAAGCGCCTATTAAAGCTATTAATGATTTTCTATATTAATTAGGCAAATCTAAATAAAAATCTAAATTTTTAATGTTATTTAAATAACTGCAAAAATCGCCGCCAAATAATAGCAATATTATAAATTCGGAAATTAAGAAAATACTAGAAAATAACTACTAATAGCACAAAAAAACCAAATTAATTATTATTCCAAATAATAATAAGATTATTTATAGGAAAATAATAAATTCAAAGAAAAAGCAAAAAATTAAAAATAGATTTATTTGTTAGAAAAAGCCTATAGGAAATAGTAGGCTTAATTTTATTAATGTAGTATTATTAGATTTTATGTATTTTTTCAATTTTTGGATTTGCAAATATAGCATCCCAGTAGTTATATTGTTTAATAGCAATAAAAATTGCGGTTTTAAACATAGAACTAAATAAAAAACCCAAAACGACATCTATGAATAATATATCAAAAAACTATTGCAATACAAAAAATAATTTAAATAAAATAATCCTAAGATTTTTATTATTAATATTTATATTTATATAAATAAAAATAATTAAGAAGTTTTTTAATAGTGAGTTTTTATTACTTGGATTTATAAAAAGCGTATTTTTGCGTAATTTACTTTTATTTTTAAATTGGCAACAAACTACTTTAAAGTCGCCAACTCTAATTAGACATTTTATTTTATTGTTTTTATATATTGCTTTAATTTCAATTAAATAAAAAAGCAAATTTAAAAATAAACAAAGAAAAAAGCCTATAAAATAAATAATGCCAATTTAAATAAAAAGCAAAAAAAAAAGGAAAAGCAAAGAACATCAATAGAAAAAACTTTAAATCTTTGCAAAAAAAAAATAAAAAAAAAACTCTAATTACTTAGAAAAAATAAAAAAAAAAATAAAAATAAAAATAAAAATAGTCATACTTCGCTATTTTTAATAAACCCTAAATAAACTGGCAAATAGCCCAATTATTAAAATTAAATTAATAAAGCCTAGAAAAATAAATTTATATAATAAAAATAGTTTAAAAAATATAAACCCCTTTAAAACCAATATAAAACTTATAAAGTTTATAATCAATAACTTTAGCTATATTATAATTAATAGTAATAGGTCTTTTCCAAACATTAGAAAACTAAATAACAACTTTTTAAATAAAAATATATTCTAAAATACCAGGCAAATGCAAAAAGCAAGTCCACTAAAAACATATATTAAATATAAATAAATTTAAAAGTAATATTATCAAATTTAAATACAAATATTAAAGTTTTATTATAGAATTATAAGAAAAATAGTCTTGGCCAGTTTAATAGTTATTTTAATGCTATATATTTATTTTTAATTATTTAATTCTATAAAATTTTTCTATTATATTAAAATATATAATCTAAAACTCTATAAATTTTCCATTTTTAATTTATTTATTATAGCTTAGGAATACACACTGGAATTCAATACATCAAAAAAGGCATTCTAAGCGTGCCCCTTTAATTCACCGAATAGTAATAATTACCCCTATATTTAATGCCACAGATCTATTTTTTCTTTAATTTACTATTACTTACTATAGATTTAACCGCCAAAGCTTTAATTTAAATATATAATTTAATAATAATATTAATAGCCGCGCAAAACTTAAAAGCATATATAATCCACGAATAATTTATATATATTTTAAGCTTTAATTCTTTTAAATAATATATTTTATTTAATTATTTTCTATTATTATAGTTAATTTTTATTTATAAAACTATTAATTTTAAAATGACGATTATAACCTAAAAAAAGCATAAGGAAAAGATCTTAAAATATTAAATTAGGTAGGATTATAGCTTTAAAGAAATAATGCAATATATAAAAATCAAAGGTTTTGACGCTTTATAGATTACTTTGTTTATAGCTTATTTTATAAAATCTTTTTTAATAGCATTTTTTTTTTTATATTTTTTATTCTATTATTAATATATAATAGAGCTAGGTCCTATAAATGCTAGTTTGCCAAATAAAGCATTAATATTAAATATAAACTTTTATATTAAAATATAAACCTTATTATATTTGTTTATATATTATAGTATAAAAATTACTATTAAAAACAAATGCTTGAAATCCTATAATTTTTTTATAATTATAATAACTTTATAAACTAAATTTTAAAAAATATTTGCTAAAAGAAAGGTTTAATATTAGCTAATTAAGGCAATTATAATAAAACAATAAAAAAAGCAAAGTTTTTAATAAAATAATATATAGCATTTAAATAGTTTTTTTAATATAAAGCAATATTTATTTATATAAATGTATGTTTAATTTTAAATTGTTTTATTTCCCAGAAAAATATTTGAAATCTATTAAACAAAATTAATCTTATTACTATAAATATTTGCAGTAGAAAAACCCGCAAAAAACAATATTATTTTTAAATAACTGGCCTAAATCAAATTTAAAGTATTAACGGCCATAATAAGTTTTTTGTATATAACTTTGAAATATATAGTATTATTAATGCTTTTTTCTGCAAAATACTAAACTATTATATTAATATTTTAAATTAAATTTAAATTGTTATATAAAAGTTTTATTTGAATATTATTTAATAATATAGTTTTTTTTATATTATTTGCATTAATAAAAACTTGGAGACTTTTATGCTAGCTATATTGTATATAGCAATAAAACGAATAATATTTCCTAAAATTAAGTTTTATAAGGTTTTTATATATAGCCTATTTATAAAAAACCAAAGAATTAAAATATAATAAAAATAATTTATTAATGATTAAATAAATTAATAAATTTAATTTTTTAATAAATTTAATTATAAAGGCCTTTGGTAGGATAAAGTAATAAATCAAATAGCTTTTTGGTTTTTGTTTATAAAGCCTATTTATTAGTATATTACTTGCTTTATAAAAGTTTATAATAGCCATTAAATTTACAAATAAATTATTTGTAAATATTATTTTTCCTTTGGTAAACCTAATGAATTATATTATTATTTATTGGCCAAGGATTTTATTATTTAACTTAATAATAGTCTTTTTTTTTAAGTTTTATATATTTATTATTATATTAAAATTAAAACATTTAACTATAAAATATATTAAAACAAAAAAATTAAAGAATTTTGCAAATTTATTTTTAAGTAAGTTAATTTTTTTATTAGTTATATTAATTTTTCTTTTGGCATAGATTAGCTTTATATTTAAGTATATATTATTTTGCATTAAGAGCTTATAAAATATAATATAATAGAATTGCCTAAATTTAAAAGTGCCAAAGTTTAGATTACAAAAGAAAAGGTTTAAAAAAAGGCCGCGGCGGAGTTGAAGGCAAAGGCAACAAATAACAATGACAGTAAGGGTTTATTCGTAAATAAGAAAAAAGGGGAATATTTTAAAAACAATAAAAATAATAATAAAAAAAATAATAAAATTGTTTTTAATTTATTTATATAAAATAATTATTAAAATAGTTTATTTTAAACTTTAAATTCTTTTAATACCAAAATCTAAATCTTATAATATTTGTAAAATAAAGCCTTAAAACGCTTTTTTTCCAATAGAAATTATGTTTAGAATATATTTATTATATTTTGCAATAGAAAAATAGTAATAAATCAGCAACGGCAAAGTAGAAATAAAAAAATCCAAAGGTCTAAATAACTATAAAATATATAATTATATAACTATTAGAATTATTAGAGTTATTAGAATTATTGGAATTCTTAAAAAAAGTGGTTTTGGCACTTTACTTCAACATGCCCGACCGTAGAAAAGGGGCRKAAGCGAGAAAGCGCTAAGTAATGGTCATTTCCGCGTAGTCGCGTGATAGCGCGACAGCTCCGCACGGGCCCTATCTCGTCTCGTTTCCCATGCAAAATCTCTAACTCCCTCCTCGCCCAAGTTACATTACATTTCTCGTCCATWTAATACGTGCAAAAGCATTCTTCACTCCACATTCGAAACTCATCAAATATTAATATGCCRACAGTCAACAACGYCAAGGGCACCATGAAARAGGAAGAGAATGAGAGTAACCTGGACGACAAACTRGAGCAAAAGCTACTCCAGCTCCAGTCGGAAATCGAATCCGCCCAAGCCGAGCGCGAACAGCTACGCCAAGACGTCCGCGCCGCGGAGCAAACCCTGTGAGATGTCRAAGAGATCAGAAAGCTRGCGGATCGGCACTGGCAGACCACCCTTCTCCGCATGCAGGAACTGGTGAGCCTGATGGAGGCCGGCCATACATGTAAGTCTCGATTCCTCGAACTTCCTTTTCGGGATTTGGCTGATGATCGCCCCCCCGCCTGCAGACCCCCGAGAGAACTTCATTGAGCAGACGAGCAAGGAAGCGCGTACCCTATGTGAGAAATGCGAGGTCAAGATGGATGCATTGGAGGATTTGGTCTTGCACTGTTCGACAAGAAGCAGACGGTGTCTGACGCCGTGTTGGCGGAGGAATAATATGGGGTTAGGGTCTGGTCAAGGCCAGGGTCAGGATCGGTAAGTGTATATAACCGGGAGATATCTCGAGACACGCATATGAATATTCCCTACGAAAGTCAGATGGAACGGCGTTCCATCGAAATCTCGTACAATTGTAGATATAATCGATTGGACGATACAAGGTGGCGGACAAATGAAACCAGGGATTAGGGTGTAAAAGCCAGGGGGGTGGTAAGCAGCAGGATAGGTAGTATAATGAAGCTTTATATTAGCTTCTAGCTATTTAGTTCTCTTGCCAATGCCTTCCTTCTGCCAGTGCCTCCCTTTTGCCACCTTTTTCTGCCATTTCCTCCTGCTATTTCCTTCCTTTTTATTAGTGCCAGTAGTCCGGGGTTCAGTAGTCCAAAAAAATCCAGTAGTCCAGAGAGATCCAATAGTCCAAAAAGATCTAGTAATCCAAAGAAAAAATATAAAAAAGAAAAAATAACAAAGGGAAAATTTTTTTTAAGTGCTTTTAAAAGACTTTGAAACAAAATCCTAGCTATAGGCAAAGTTTTTTTTGCTTAATATAGTAAAAATAGCTTTAAATAAAACTCCAAAAGCTCGTTTTTGCTTTTATATCCTGCTGCATAATTTTACTTTTTGGCTACTATACTAAAAGGATAATTTTTAGGCTATTGATATACTGTAATTATAGTATACCTTAAATTCAATGGAACGCCGTTCCATCTGACTTTCGTAGGGATTGGTAAAGAACTTTGGGGCGGCATGATGCATTTCCCAGGCGTAGATGAAYAAGGTGGCGTTGACCGCACCGTTGGGTGGCTTACAATATACGAAGTTTACGGCCGATAATGAATTCAGGACTGCTTTGAACACCGCCAACTTCCTTTCCTTTATGCCAGCATCATATCACAATCACGACCAACAGCAACTGCTCCAAGCATCCAAGYACGCGGCATTCCATTTCCTGTGGCGGCCGTTTGTCTCGGCAAATGAAAGACCTTCTCCGGGATGGCGACCTTTACATTCTTCCTCTATCAATGACCTCAATCATACCAGGAAAATGACCTGAGCTACCAGAGCCATCTTCATCAGGTACCCTATACTCTCAGCACTATCATGCAATGCATGTCCGCACGAGCCTTMCGAGCGCAGAGACGGAACGATTTGCGCGCGGGAAGCATACCGGCCCCAATCCCAYCCATTGCCGCAGAGGCAAAGAAGAAGAAAGTCGCAAAAACAATTAACATATTATGTTCTTGTCYCGRCGCCGTCACGGCCTCGTTCTCTCCCRCACTAGTYYAGGRCTAATGACTATGTCACAGGCGCACCCAAACCAGACTTGGTACTCGTCGATCGCAGCACACGCCTATCGATTTGTGCATCGCGGAGCGCCCTTGATGTTGGCCGGGCTCTCTCTGACATCCGCGTTGTGTGCCATTGCTTTCGCCGCCTCTCTCGGACATCTGGCCGCTTCGAATTCGCCAGAGCTCACCGACTTTATTGAGAGGTCGTTTTCTCTCAGCTTGCCGTGGAGCAACACGCTGCCGGATATACGACCACAGCCTCCATCTCGCCCGACGACATACTCTGGTACTTCTCGGAAGCTAGCGCAGGACAGGGCTGGGATGCTACGGTCCAGCTCAGTCATAGTATTAACGCTGCTAGCCTCGCCCTCGACAGCGTTAGCGACTATCCCCGAGGTTTATAAGTATACTTGGCGCGTGTTGAGCTTGAGGGCAACRTTTACTACGGATGCGACAATGTCAAGATTGCGGCTGATYTTGCTTATCTCCGGCTTTTCTACTATAGCAAAACAGTTTAAAAGCTGCTGCTACCGATCCATTAAATACRAAGGSCTGGCTGTGGATCGCGATTAGTGCAGCTGCTTTCCAACGYCAGCTGCGGGGGTTCAAACCCATTGCTTTGAGCGCTCTTGACTATATATTGAAATTGATCGGTGATTTATTTCGGGGAGAAYCTGCAAGTCGCAATAGTCCGAGCGCRGAGACTTATTTGTTGRCTAAGAGAAGCGAGGCTGATACCGACGCGGCTGTTTTATATTTTTAATTAAATGCCTGCGGKACTATTGGTAATAGTAACTRCGACTTTGATAATTTTATAGYGGAAGTAGAGAAATGGTTTCTGYGATGGTGCAACAAAAAACGCTTGGATAATCCGGGCAATGTCCCGTTRGCAGCGTTCATCAACTATACGCAGGCTCAAATCAGCCGATATCAGAAAAACGACCAGGACGTATCTTACTTCCGGGATTTGCAGCAATTGCAGAGARATGTAGACCGGACGCACTCTTGCCTTATAGGCCTTTGATGCAATGAAAATGTGCCATCTTCTATATCTTATTCTTCTTTACGATTCCTATCCTGACATAATTGGCGAGGCAGAAAATAAACCTCTTTATGGCCACTTTATATTTGTTAGTATTAACTCCCCGAATTCTRAAGTCRTTTTCGTTTTCCTTTAGCTATTCTTTCTTATAAGTCCTTTTTTATTTTTGTTTATTTTTTGGTATTTTTACCATTTTTCACATTGTTGGCAGAGGAACTTTTGTAGTTGGATGGAAGAAGAAGGTYTGAAGTGAAAAAARGCTAAACCATAGCCTATATTGGGTGCTTGTTGCTGCAATGACAGGCTTGTTTGCAAAGCCATTAATTGTTGCYATGCGGTAGTTATGCTATGCTAGAAGTCATGATCACAACCCCTTTCAATCAAAACGCCGCTCAAGGCGGGGGTTTGGAGACCCTCCTGCCGATACARTGGCYGAAATTGTGAGTTTTGAGCCACCAAGTTCCAGTTACTCAGTATACGCCACACTAGCGTTGTAAATACGATACRATACTGGCCAATAGGAGCGTAATAAGTACTGAAGAGATACTACACTGGAACCAGTATCACKGCTTTGAAGCGAGTGGGGTGCATACGGTTCAGACACTATTGGGAACACTGGTCCCAACCCCAGTACTTGGAGTGGGCACAAGGACTAAGAAAATGACAGGATATTGCTGCAAAGTCTCTGGTRCTATAACGACTAGATGAACGGTCCGCAAGTTCTAGCATTGCCTTGCATTCTAAACTTCATTGCCCTTCTCCTGCAGGCCGCTCTATCTGGATGCAGATACCAAAATCATCTTTCCCTTTATGCGCGCACGTGTTATCAAGAAGCTTGTGGCTATATTTCAGCTCGGTTCTTCAAAGACATCCCAACGCTGTCRTTTATATGCCCTTCCGTATTGTAATTTGCAACAGCTACTCTGATCTAGGCGCCTCCTCAAAACCAGCCGAGCGCTGTCCATCCACRATCGACGAGATATAARTRTTTCCACTGCCTGTAGATCCCTGTCAACAACCAGCTTGCAGCTTGAAGCTTGTTAATGATTAGCCTTGGTATGCTTCTTGTATTGCRTCTACACCACCGTCTTTGGCTTCACTCGGCAGTTCGTTCTCCTCTGCAGTATTGTCTGTAAGCGACGTRAAGTGGATAACGAAAAACTGGTATAGAGAGGACATACTTCAATGTTCGCCGCGYAGCTTCTTGTTCTTCTCTTTTTCGTGATGCAAGCGGAAGTTCGTCGGGGGCGGTTTGTGTTGRATTCGATCGGTAAGAATGGAGGGGATAACGTCGCTGGGGAGGAGGGGCTCCGTGACGTGTCGCTGCCGCCGCTGCTGCCAGGATCGTTTGTAATAGCTTGATCAATTGCAGTCATTGAATTCTTTGGTTGCCGACYGGACTGTTGTATGATGGTTGGTGGTGGTTGGAGGGGTGGTCATTATTAAATTTCACCGGAAACTTGGCTGAYACCCCTAGTCCAAATAACGCAATTCAATCCACCAGTGCGCGCTCCGGACCAAAAGACTTGTCCTCTGTCGAGTTCCGGCACTTTTAAGTCTTGTACGTTGGCATTCTCATAGGAGAATGCCCGAACATAGCACAACAATGTCAAGCCAGAGGTGCAAGACAAAGGCAAGAAAACACGCACTGGATTTGGAGCGCAACTAGTCYATTATAATTCGTTAAGTAAGCAAAAGCTACTTTCTTATCAACGTAATTCAAATAACGCAACAAARCAGGTCGGAATGAAGATACAGGCTTRATCTGACTTCCTTTAGCTCAGGATCGTCCAAAGTCTAAAGCAACAGCATCGGTCCAGCACAGAAAACCCGAAGACCTGCACACGCAGCTGCCCASGACAGATAGCKACCACGCCGCCTCCGACTTYATGCCMTTYTYRATATCTTGACCCCAAAGACACAATATWTCCATTGATTCCTGCGCCAGATAAATCCATTCCTGCACCCTGGTGGCCCTCAAACTCTTCACGCACGCGATCAGCTARCAGTYTTCTTCRTTRCRATAAAGCAGGCAAAAAATGGAAGGTTTRATGARWKATTGGCATCATAAGSATRATTCTGGCTGRTTACTTYACATATRGGCCTTCATGGCTTGTGCMTTGCGTGCTTGTTTCYCCACTTTCCAATGGCCCCTCCATTTCTAGCTTGGAAAGTAGCAAACAGCCGTGTTATAAAACTTGCCTTTGCTGTTTTGACACCTAAAAGCAACCATTACTCAGAGAATCGGAACTATTTTTCACTGGATGCGCGAATTCAAACATGGCTGATTGGATTCAAGTGTAGCTGAGATTGGCAGGGCGGCATAAGCCAACGCTTCCTCCCGTCAGGCGCCCAGTTATTTTAATGTCAGTCGTTTATTGCTTGCCCATATGCCGCTCAAGCCTATGTGTTGTTTAAACTCTGCTCAGCCTTGCTTATGTCCCATAATAGACAAAGCCTGTGCAAGCGTCACTGAAATTTAGTGTTGTGAACAAGGCTGATGCTCAAGTGCCGACATGGTGGTATAGATGGGTACAATTTCCACGGCCGGGAGGAGACTCGGCATATTGTCACAAAGGTCATGTAAAAGCTAAGCAGGTATGCATGTCGTATTTGCTAAGAAAGCTTTCCAAATCACCCGGCTTCAAAGTCGAATAAACGACGATGCGGAACTTTTCGGTTTTGACGGCAAGACTGTTGGCAGGAGCCATCCTTGCTGTGCTTGCGGTATTACCTACTTTCGTCTCAAGTACGCTTATCGTTTCGAAGTTCTTTTCATTATTTTTCTTCTCGTCGCGGCGGAACTTCAGGAGGCTTGATGATTGCGGCGTCGAACTCTGCGGCGTGGCTGAATCTTTCGAGCCAGCTTTCAGCTTTCTGTGGGCACTCTACGACTTGTTATTTTACTATATTGCGAAGAGCTCACTTACTTTTAATTGCAATATATCTTTAGCGTAGCGTCAATAACCATGAATCCTGCTGCCACCAGAATAAACTAGCTCCTGAAGCTTGTAAGCTTATAAGCTACCAGCTAGCGCCGCTGGACTTCACGCACACCTTCCCAGATACAGAGAAGCTGGGGGGATGTCTTTTCCCACTGCATTTGACAATCATTCGGCATCATTGTGCCCGCTGGCTGATTGCTGTTTATAATTTCGTTATTACACCCTTTATGCAGCTTCCATCTCTCTTAGTTCATCTTCATGGGAGATGGGTTTTTGGACGGCAATTAATCGAAACACCGGATTAGCAGAGCTCGGAGCAGTCTTCCGGGCTGTCACTTCGAATACATTAGATTATTTGACAAAAGACATAGGGATCAAAGTTCCTCAGAGGACGCAATCTCTACAATTGTAGCTAATCTGTAACTCTGGTTCCTGGTCTTGCCTCAACTCATGATATTTCAACATAATCAAAACACATCTTCCTATCAGTACACCGCCTACTCCTTATACTTATTTTGTCATTGCCGCAACGGGCAGTTTAATGAGATTATT
>QYSG01016290.1:0-11629 GCA_003988875.1 Lachnum nothofagi
ATTTACTTTATTTACTTTATTTACTTTATTTACTTTATTTACTTTATTTACTTTATGGAAACACTTTAGGACCCTTTATTATTATTATTATTATTATAATTTATAAGTTTATATGGATTATAATAGCTGTAGTGGCTATAGTGGCTAAGTGGTGCAGTGGCGCTGTGGCGTTGTGGCGTTGTGGCGCTGTGGCTAAAGTGGCACGTGCGGGCTGCAGGCACGTGTAGGCCGGAGCATATAGGCTACAAGCACATGGCCACCCCATCAAAAACTTTAAAAAGCCGCATTGCATATAGCTTTAGAGCTATTATAAAAGTAAAAATGCTATTCGAATATATTCGCCTAAGGCTATTGATTATTATTTTTTTTATAAAGTTTATTGGTTGTAGCTGCTGCTAATATAGCCATTAGTCTAGCGGTTGAAATAAACGTATGATATATATAAACAAAATTGATTACTAGTTTGCTTAGCAATAAAAATAGAATATTTTTGGACGACTCTCTAAAGATTACTAATATAATTGACAATAAGTCTCCCCAATGCCCGCTGCGCTGGGCAATTATATTAAAATTATTAAATTATAGTTTTTTTATTTTTAATAAAGTATTTTTAATTAGTTAATAGCTATGTTTAATTATTTTAGTTATATATTTGTTATAAAATAAAATTTGCATTTTTCCAATGTTTTTTTTTATTTAATAATTAAATTATTTTATTTTTGAATTTCTTTTTTTTATTAAATGATATTTACTAGAAAACTTTATATTAGCAAATAATATCTTCCTAAATAAATTTTTTTAGATTTTTTGCAGTAGTTTTTTCTAGTATTTTTGTTTTTATTTATTTGCTAAAATTATCTTTGGTAATAATTAAGTATTTTTTTCTTTAATAAATAATAAAATAAATAATATTAAGATTTTATTTTTTTATTAGTTTATTAAATTAAAATAAAGCCAATGCTTTTTTTTAATAATTAACTGTTTTTTTTGATATTTTAAATAGTTATATATAAAGTTCTTTATTTTTCTATAGTATTCTTTTTAATAGTATTAATAATTAATTTTATAAAAAATGTTTTTTTTAATTTTTAATTTATTAAGTTATATATATTTTTTATAATTTTTTGCTTTGTTTAGTTTTAATTAATTATAAATTTAACTGAAATTTCTTTTTTAGGCAATTTCTATAGTTTTCAAATAAAAACCTTATAATAAAATACTTTTTTTTTAAATAACAAAAACTTTTTAGTAATTATTTTTTTTGGCTTTTTTAATATAATTTAAAATTTAGTAATTTAGTAATATCAAATTCTATATTTTAATTTTAATATAAGATAATTTTTTTTATTTTTATTATTAAAGCTTTTTTTTAAAATAAAACCGTTTTTTATTTATTTATTTAATTAATAACTTTGTTTTATTATTTTTTTTAGAATTTTTTGTTAGTTTTTATTTATTTGTTTTTTTATTGTAATTTTATAAAATTCTAAAAATTCTAAAAATATATATTTTTTTTATTAATTTTTATTAATATAATTTCTAGTATTTTTAATTTTGCTAAAATTATTTTATTAATTTTTATTAATTTTTATTAATTTTTTTATTTAAAAAGTAGTTATTATTATATATATATATTTTTTTTTAATATAGCAGATTTTAAAATCAAATAATTTTAGTTATATTAATTAGTATATAATTAATATATTAGAGTAATTTATAGTTATTTGGTATAATTAAGTTATTAATATATTTGCATTAATAAAAAATATAAAATACATTTTTATTAATTATAATTATAGTTTTTTAAATATTTTCAAAATTTTTTAAATTTTTTGTTTTATAGTATTATATATTTTTTTGGCGTAATTCTAAAGTTTATTTTTGTATTTTGCAAATAAAATCTTATTGATTTTTTTGTTTTGCTAGCTAAAATATTTTTTATATTTTTTAATATTTGCATTTATTAAAATAAATATTTTTTTATATTTATTAAAATAATTAATTTAAATTAAAATGGATTTTAATATAAATATAGTAATAAGCTTTTTTATAATTGTTTTATATATTACCGGCTTTTAATTCTATTTTTTTTTTTTAATAATTTATACAAAAGCTTTATAATAAATTCGAATTTATTAATTTAAATGCAAAAATATATATATATTTTAATAAAATTTTATAAATTTATAATACTTTTTGATTTTTTTTATTATATATTATAATTTTTATAATTTTCTTTATTAAAGGTTTTTTTTTTAAATTATAAATAAATTCAACCAAATTAAATTCATTAAAATAAAATTGAAAATATATATAAACCGAATTGTTAGTTTTTTCTATTTGATTTATAGTAATATTAAGATTTTATAAATATTTATATATATAGCGTTGAATTTCGGGAAAAATCTCTTCTCTATTATAATTTATATATAGGCTTTTGACTTTTATATTATTTATATAAAATATAGCAATTTTAAATATAATACTTTTTAAAATAAAATTTATTATTTATATAAATTAAGCAATTAAATTCATTATTTTTTAAAATAATCGAATATTTCTTAATAGTTTAATTTAAAATATATAAAAAACTATTATATTTCTATTATTAGAATATAATATAAGTTTGTTATATTTAGAAAATATATTAACTATTAATATAATAATATATTTTATAAACTTTTTTAAATATTTGTTTATTAATAATAGTAAATTTGCATTTTTGATTATTATTTTATTTAGATTTATAGCTAAATTAATAAATTAATATTTTTTAGTTTTTTTTTTTATAATAAAAAACCAGAGATTTTAATATGGTTTTTTATTAAATTTTAATATTTCTTTTTTAAAATATTTATTTATTATTTTCTAAATTATAAATATTAATGGTTTTAAATAAATATAACTTTTGGCTTATTATATTTTATATTTAATAGTTTTGATTTTAATTAATAATAAAATATTTTTATAAATAATATTATATTTCGTTTAATTAAATGCTAGGCTTTTTTCTTATATTAGCAATATTTCAAAAAAGAATTCCTATTTATTAAAAATAAGATTATTGCTTATTTTAAAAATATTTATATATTTAAATATAAATTAAGATTTTTTTGGAATTTTTAAAAACTATAAAAAAATATATTTTTTATATTTTTTAATATATTTTTGCGGATAATTTTTGTTTTTTAATAATTTATATTATTTTAGTTTTTTTTTAGATTTGTTTTTATTCCTAAGATTTTTATTAATCGGATATATTTTTTTATTAATTATTTTATATAAAATATTGATTTTAGTTTTAAAAATATTACATTTGCTTTTTGCCTTTTTTTTCCTATAAAAAGAAAATTGCAATATTTGTATTTTTATTAATTTTGTTATTATTATAAAATATTTAAAAACAATACTATAAATTTTTATTTTTTTTATTAAATAATAAAAAAATAGTTTATAATTTAAAGTAAATAATTATTTTAATATTAAAATAAACATAATTTATAATATAATATATAAAACCAAAGTTTTTTTTTTAAAATTTTTAAATAAATAAATAATTTTATATTTAGATTTATTTGTTTATATTAAATTTTGCAAATTTTAAATATTTCGCTGTAAATGCAAATATTTTTTTTTTTTTTTTTAAAAAAATTTGTTTTTAAGTTTTTTATTTAATTGTTTTTTTTATTTTTCTTTGATTTTATTATATAAAAAAATATTAATAAAAATATTTAAATATTTAAATATTATTTATAAGTTTAAATTTATATTAAATAGCTATGTTATATATAACGTTTATTTTTAGTTTTCCGAACTTTTAGAATTAGAATTATAGTTATTACTAGAAGATACTATAAATCCAATTATTTTTTATATTTTTTTTTAATAATTAATATTAGTTTTATTTATTAAAAACTATATAATTTTATTAATTTTAAAATAACAAATAATTTCAAATATTAGTTCATTTGCTTTATTTATTAAATATTAAAAACTAATTTAATTTTATTTAATAAATAATATTTTAAATAAAAATCTTTTATTCGAATTATTGCTAATATTTATAATATAAAATCTAATTTAAATAATAGTATTTTTAATTATTAAAAAAATGTTATTTGTATATTCTATGAATTTTTAATGTTTTCCTATAAATATTATTATATATATATTTAAAAAATAAATAACTATAAGTTATATTTTTGCTATTAATTATATTAAAATAATATTAATTTTAGTTTTAATATTAAAAATAGCTTTAGCATTAATATATATTTTTTTATTATTCCCAAAAATAATAACTAAAACTTTTAAACTAAAAAAATAATAATTTAAATATTTTTTATAAATCCCAACGAAATTAATTTTTACTATATAAAATTCAAAAAAACAATTAATTTTTATTATTATTATTTTTTTTTAAATAAATTTTAATTTAGATTTTTATTAATTTATTTTATATAAAATTATATTATTTATTATTTTTAATATTTAAATTAATAATTTTTTAATTAATTACATTTATATATTTTTTAAACTTTTTATAAAAAATTTTAAAAAAATTTATTTTAATTATATTAAATTTATTTTATTTAATTTTTATTTTATTAATAAAAATATTTTTTATATTTTTTTTTATTTAATAGTTAATTATATTAAATTTAAGTTTTAGGCAATTAAAATTAGCAATTCCAAAAAGAATAAATTTATTTCCAAAGATTATTTGTTTATTATTTATGTTTTAAAAGATTTGCTTTTAAACAAATTCTTATATAAATCTTAGTTTTTTTATTAATAATTTTATTAAATTTTATATTATTTTATAAAAATTATTTAAAATTATTAATTTTTTATTATTATTTTTATTAATTGCTATTAATTTTAAATTAATTATTTAAAATTAAATACTTAAGCTAAGGTTAATAGGATTTTTTGAAAAAAAACGTATTTTATTACTAAAGTTTTTTATTATATGTAATTTTTTTGCTTTTAAGTTTTTTTCTATATTATTCCTTTTTTTTAAATTTGTTTCTAAATAATTTTATTTTTTGTAAAATAAAACTTTATTTATTATAATTTATTTAATTTTTGTTTGATATTAACTGGTTTTATTACTATATACTTAAATTAAATTATTTTCTTTTATAGCAATTAAGCTTTGTAGTTAATATATTAATAAATGTTTATATTAGTTTTAAAATCAAATTTATTAAAAATCTTATAAATATAGATATAATTATTTTCGGTAATAATAAAATTACAATTGAAATTTGCTTTTTTTAATGATTTTCTAGTGATTTTAAATACTTTATTTATTATAATTATAAAAATATTATTTTTTTTTTTTAAAGTTTTATTAAAATTTAAAATTATTGCGATTTTTCAAAACTAAATTATATTAAAATATTGTTTTTATTATTTAAATTAAACGGCCCTATATAAATATGGTTGTTTTTAAACTTTTTTTTATGGATTAATTTAAAATTAATATATTTTTAGAAATTATAGCATTTGCTTTGAAATCTATAAGGATTTTGTAGTTTTATGTTTTTATTTATATATTAATTAAAATACTATAAATATTTAAATAAAAAATAATATTTAACTTTGTTATAGTTTATTTTTATTTTATAATATTTTTTTTTTTAAATAAAATTTATTAAACATTAGTAACCATTGGAATTTTTTATAATTTTTAAATTATTGTTTATTTAATTTTAAGATTATTTATCTTTTGTATAATAATTTTTATTATATTATTTTGCGTTTTATTTTGATTTTTTTAAATAGCTTTATATAAATTATTTAATAAGTTTTTTTTTGATTTTTCTATAGTATTATGGCTTAATTATTAAGCGTTTAAATAATATTATTTTATTTTTATTTTCCAAAAAATATGGTATATTCCCTATTTTTTTATTTTTATAATTTAGTACATATTCCAAAAACGGTTTACTTTGTTTTTAATTTTTATAATAATCTTAAAAAAACTATAAAAATTATTAGAATTCTATTTTTTCCTTTAAAAAACATAATTTATAGCCATATTCTTAAGAAAATCTAAAAAACTACATATAAACTTAAAAATAAATTAATAATTTTTTATAATTTTTTTTTTAATTGGCTTTTAATTGTTTTGAATTTCTAATAGTATTGCTAAACCTAATTATAAAAAAAATAGTTGTTTTTTTTAATATTTTTTTAAAATTATATTATAATTTTATTTAAATTCCTTTAGATGTACTTAACTTAATTATAGTTATTTTTATGGAATTTTTTAAGTATTATAGTTTTAAAATTTATATATATAATAAAATATTTTAAAAAACCAAAAAGTTTTTTAATAATTTTGCGTATTTTGTATTTTATATATTTTATAAACCTTTTTTTTTAATTTTAATTATTTATTATTTTATATTTTTAAAAGGTTTTATTTATAAATTTTAAATATTTAGTGATGTTAATGCCATTAAAGTAAAATCCTTTTAAATTACCTGGAAATAATATAAAATAAATTATTTTAATATATTATTTATTTGAATTATTTTTATTTTTATAATTAGAATTTTTAGAATTTTTAAAATTAGAAAAAAAGCCTAAGCCATTATTTCTATTATTATTATTGTTATTCTCCGGGTTTTTCTTTTTTTTACTTTTTCTTTTTTTTTATTGTTTTTTAGGAGCTTTTCTTTTTTTGGGTTTTTTTATATAAATTCTAAAGTTTTTAAAGTTTTTTTTAAAGTTTTTTTTATTTTATTTTATTTTATTGTTTTTTTTGTTTAAATTAGCAATATTAAAAGTTTTTTTTAAATATATTAAAAAAAATATAAAATATTTTAATGGCTTTTTTAAATTTATTATAATTAAATATATTATTTATTTTTATATATTAATTATAAAATTTTTTTTATTAAATTAATGGTCTTTTTTTTAGGTTATTTAATGGAATATTTTTTAATAAAAGTTTTTTTTAAAAAATTAAAAAATTTATTGGTTAAAAAATCAATGGACTTTTTTAAATATTTAATAGGCCAGTTTTTTAATTACTTGGAAAAAATACTTTTTAATTTAATAAACTTTATAGTTTTTATATTATTATAAATTTAAATATTTTAATTATTATTATTATTAAATTATTTTAATAAATAATTCTAAAATATTATATAATTATATAATTTTTTAGAGTAATTATAATATTTAAAATAAAAAAAATAAAAAATAATAATATTTAATATTTTTTATAGAATTCGAAGATTTTCGGTATTTATTAATATTTTGAAAATTTATAATTTTTTTTTATTAGTTTATTTTTTTTTTTATAAAATATTTATAAGTTTTTATTAATATTTAATTAATGCGGCAATAATTATTTATAATATTTTAATTTTTTTTTTTTAGAATATTTAAATATTAATTTTTGTAATTTCCGAAATATTCAAATATAATTAATATTTAATAAATTTTTTATTTTTCCGGTATTCTAGTATATTCCATTTTTTAACTTTTAGATATTGGTTTATTTGCTTATTCTTGGTTTAAAATATATAAATACTAATAATAAAACTATTTCTATTATATTAAATTACTATATTTATTATAATAATTTGGTTTAATTTTCTATATTATAAAGATTCAAATAAATAACTTTATAAATATTATTATTTATAATTTAAAACTTAAATTAAAAGTATTTTAATATTATATAATTTAAATAAAATATAAGAGATAAAAAGCCACTATTAACAAAACTTATTATATATATTATTTTTAATAATATATTTTATTATTATAATAATAAAATATTTAAAGTTAAAACAATATATTGCTTTTTTTATTTATTATTTAAACTATATAGAAAAAATAATAATTAAAATTCTAAAGATATTTCTATATTTTTTAATATAAACTTTTTTTATATATTTAATACTATAAAGTATACCTATTTTTGCATAAATTACCATATATACAAAGTTAAAAAAAGAAATAATCTTTTAATAGAATCTAGTATATAAATAACATTATTTAAAGTTTAATTAAAAAACTAGGTATTAAATATAATTTTATTTATATTATTAAAAAAGTAAAGTTATTTGTAGCTTATATAAAACCAGGATAATTATATGTTTAGTCATATAAAGATTGATTTACCCCATCATAATATATATTTATATATTTTTATACTACTGGGGCTTTTTGCTTTATTTACGAATAAAATAACTATATTTATAAAAATTATAAAAATTAGTTTTTTTTGCGATTTGCTTTTTATTATTAAACTTTATTTTAATAATTATTTTTAATATTTTATATATATTTATTAAATTAAAATAATTAAAACAATAATAAATTAGTTTAATATTAGTTTTTTATTATTATTGGCAATAAATGAATTACAGGGAATAAATGTAAAGTAGCTATTATTATTGGTTTTTTTTAATTATAAATAAGCTTTTATTAAAAATATAAAATTTGTATATATTATTTTTATTATTAGAAAAAAAGTAAATATAGTTTTTTTTAAAAGATTTTTTTGCTTTTTATAATTATTAAATAGAAAATAAATTAATAAAATATTGCGGTATATATAGTATATTATTTAAAACTAGTTTTTTTATTATATTATTATAAAGCTTTAATTTGAATTTTATTATATTAATATTATAAAAATAAACCTAGTTATTAACTATATTTAAAAAAATAAAACTTTTGTTTTTTTTGTAATTTATAAATTTTAAAAAATTATTATAAATATAATAAAATATTTTTAAATTAAAAAAGAATTTTTTATATTAAATAAAAAAAATGCAAATATTAGTATTAATATTTTTATAATTAAATTTAATTTAATAATTTTAAATTTAATAAATAAATTAATAAAATTTTTTTTTTTTAATAAAATATAAATATTAAACTATTATAAATTAATTTATTATTATTTAATGGCGCATTTATTATATTAATAAAAAAATTTATTAATAATAAACTATTTATTTATAATAAAAAAAATTTTATATTATTATTATTTTTTTTGGTTTTTTTTTATTTTTTTTAAATAATAATTAATTATTTTTATTTTTATTTTTTTATAAATTTAAAATATAAAATATATATTTTTTAGTAGTTTTTTTAAATTTAATTTAAATTTTTAAGTTTATTTAAAAATATTTTAAATTAAATATTTTAAATTAAATTACTAATAATTTAAATATTTTTTATTAAAATTAGTTTTTTATTATTATTATTATTTTTTTTATTGTTTTTATTTAATAAAGATTTATTTTTATATATTACAAAACCGCTTTTATTAAAAGTCTTTTTTTTATTACATATTTTATTAATAATATTTGCAATTAAAATATTTAGGTTAAATTAAGTATTTTTGTTTTTAGCTAAAAATTACTATTAATTTACTTAAATTAATTAAGTTTATAATAATATTATAATAAATATAATTAGATATTATTTTTTATATAATTTAATTTTAAAATTAATAAATTTTAATATATTTTTATAAAAGCCAATTATAAATTATTTTAAGAATTTATAGTTTTTATATTTAATTTAATTAAAGGTAATAATAGCATTATATTTAAAAATAATTTTAAAGCTTTTATATTAAATATTAAAAGTTTTTTATATTTGCCAAGTGAATTTTTTATTTATATAATATTATTTATAGTTTTTTTTTAAATTATAAATAATTCATAGTTTTATTTTTAAATTTATAATTTTTTATTTTATTTATTTTAAAAATTTATTTTTATTAATTTTATTATTTTATTTATTTATTTTTTTAAGTATTTTCAATTTTATTTAAAAATTTAGCTATTTTAATAAATTATTTAATTTAACTAAATTTTTAAATTTTAATTTAAATATTAAGAAATTATTTGTTTTTTTGTATTTTTGATTTTTAAATAGTTGTAAAAAGCCTATTAACATTAAATTTAATATTATAATATTTAATTATAATTTATTATTATTATAAAAAAATTTTAATATATTTTTATATAAATTAAGGTTTTTAATATAAATTAATATGTTTTTTAATATATATTTTAAATTTAAATTTAAATAAATTAATTTAGAAAATATATAAATTATAGCGGAGGTTAATAATGATTTTTTAGTATAATTTATATATATAGTTAATAATAAAATTATTATAGGCTTAGATAATAAAGATTTTTTTAATAATACAAATATTAATAACTTTGGTATAATATTAGAAATATAGTTTTTATTATTATTCTTTGTTTTAATATTATTTTTAAATAATTATTTTAGTTTTTAAAATAGTTTTTTTTTTGCTTTTATAATGTTTTTGCTTTTATTTAAAGGTTTATTATTATTAGTTATATAAAATATATTTTTTATTTAATAATTATATTATTAGTTGTTAATTTTAGAAATAACTACCGTTATAATTATAATGCTTAGGACTTTATATATTTTATAATATTAAAAATAATAAAAATAAATTAAATAAATAAAAATATAAAATATTTTTTTAGGTTATTGGTATAAACCAGGTTTATAATCTATTATAATGCAATTAAGGCTTTTGGGGAAAATATATTATTATTATATATTAAGGATTTAGCTAGCTATTATATAGAGGATTTATATGCCTAGTTAATGATTAAGCACCCGCTCTACCCTAGGTGAGCACTACAAGCCAATAGGATTGCAACATTAATATAATAATATTTTTGAAAATAATTATTATTTAATAAAACCTTTTATAAGCCCTATGTAGTGGCCTTTGGAAGGCCAGCGGAGCATTTTTTATTATTAATAAAAACTAAAAAAATCCCTGTGCTAGGCTTGCCGTTACCCCCGCGTAACGGCACATATTATAAATATATAATTAAAATCAAATAATTATATAACAAAATTGCTTTTATTTAAAAACTATAAAAATCAATTGTAATTATAAATCAATTAAAATAAATAATTATCAAAAGCAATAAATCAATAAAGAAAATTTGCTAAAAATAAAAAATAAAAATAAAAACTAAAAACTAAATATTGCAAGCCAAATGGAAAAAAAAAGAAATTATAAAATAATGCCTAAATATTACTATAAATAAACTTAAAAAAATACTAAATATTATATTTAATATTTTACAAAAATATTTAATAAAAACAAAACAAAAATTAAATATAAATATAAATATTTATATAAAAAAACCAATAAAAAAACTAGAAATTTATTTAATTAAAAAAAAACCTAATTTCTAAAAATATAAATACCAAGTACGTGGCAAAAGCAAAATTAACTATTTATAATAAATTCTAACTTTATTACCTAACCTAGCTTCTACCACAATACTGTAAAAGACATAGATTCTATAAACTACCTCGGCCCTGCTGGTACAACTTTAAAGATGGAATCGTCATGCAAGATAGTTCAACTTTTCCCGACATCATCGAATTCCTGTTGGAGAGGTTCACTGGACTCTTCGAAAATGCAAATCGCCAGACAGTCACTTCTAATCATCTCAGCCGTAAGGGCTGATTTCAGATCAGAATTAGGAATGAATCACGTCGAACAAGAAATCAGCATTAAATTTTAATGTTCCTTATGTTCTAGGGTGGGTGGGACACTGGACACTTGGCATGGACA
>QYSG01016301.1:0-11626 GCA_003988875.1 Lachnum nothofagi
CAAATAAGCTTCTTGCAAGAAAGTCCTTCCGAGTGTATATTGTGTGTCATTTGCGGCTCTCTGGAGGGGAAAATAGCGGCTCGAATTGGCAACCAACGGRGATGCAATTTGAAGATCAAAACTAGCATARGGGAGTGTAATGGCGGTGGTACTTCCTCCAGYAATGGTGTTTCCAATTGTGAATGTTACTGATGGATTCCTTGAAACGAGCTGGGAGTGTAGCGTGTCGTTGACTAGATAGAGACTTGCGGTAGTATTATAGACTATTCCAAAGGCCGACTCAAACGCTTGGCAAGCATCGATTGGCAAGTAGATCTCAGCGATCGACGAGTCRATAAAGATGTTGATTCCTCCTGAAATGAGGCTRGTCGTTGCTCCAGTAGCGTTCGTTGTGAGRGACTGCAGTCCTACTGTTAAGTCTCGCGTCTGGTCGCTGTCGAATCCGAAAGAGAYRTTCGAGCTCTGGAAGCGCGAGGAATCATATCCGCCCAGAATTAAAGAACCAAGCGCTTTCTTTAGTCGATATGGGGCCCCGGCGGTATAGCTGTATGACAAACTCGGGATCGCATTCTGCTGCTGGAGCATTGTCATAAAGCTTGGCTGTGGATCATTCAGATCTGTGAAATTGGTCGGCCGTGGGTTCAAACCCAGCTGGCCAATATAGAATTCGGTTCCAGCAACACCAGCTACGACTGAATGATTGACTGTTGGCCCTCCGCTACCTTGGTATCCCAAACCCACTACGCCWGGTCAGCTCTYGGTCAAGGTATCGGRTRCAAGTCATACCARTATCAAAYCCAAATAGTCCRTTATCAGTGTATCCGATATTGTCCTCAAATCCTAACCCATATATACCTTCTCTCATCCATGTCGTAGAGGTATTATAATTGAACACTCCACCTCTCTCATTGGCACAATTCGTTGATTGCGCTTGGCACGCCTCTGGAATTACAACGATGGTTGAAGTGGAGGATGAACCCGGCAGGAAGCGAACRTTTTGCGCGGGAGTTCCAACTCTCAATTCGAATGTAGACCACGGGCCRTCATTACCTTCGCTGGGTGAAAATTAGAAACATATCYGAGTCAGTGGACTTTGCCTTGCCACGTACAAAAATTGGCTCGGAGACACCACGACAGGAGCGGGAATAACTTCCGCCCTCTTCACCATTTTTCCATTTTCCCACGCCCCAGTCGAAGTCGTATACAAAAGAAAGAGTAGATATTTTGGCAGCGAAAAAATAGATTGTCTCATTGAAGCGAAGCATTCAAGTGAATTTTTTTGGGCAATGAAGCACTGATCATACGAAGCATCWCTTAAGCCTGCTTGTTRGTCGCCATCTAATATCATACTCATCAACTAGTCTAGCGACTTAGTAATAGTACATTAAGCTCCAAATCTCTGATCTCCAYRACAGATCATTGGACATCGGCTAAACGGGGAAGCCGTAYAGTCAGCGTGGATATTTAGCTGTGATCGAAGATTAGAGCTCGCCATTAGACTGTTGTAGATACCGATGAGCACCGCGAGCGAAGTCTAGTTACCATAGAATTTCCCCAAGTCAGATTTTAGTAGCCTCTTCGCTTCCTAGACCCTGCAATTCCGGAGTCTGCAATTTGATTAGAAATCCCACCGGAAAAGATAGAGTGATTACTCGGAGGCGGCTCTAGCGGCGGCTATTCGAGTTTTAGCCCAAGCTAGATAGACGCTAGAAAGGGGCAGATATKTCCCAAAAGAGTTTRTCCTCAGGTTAGTAACAGAAAATGGAGAATGTACTGACCAATCATAAGACCACAGACTACATTGGTACTTGCGGCTGGCTTCGCGGCTGACTTCTGCTTATGTGAACAGGCTATTGATTAGCATCATACCACGGGTATGAGATTTTAGATCAGAACGCGTACCTGCACTTGATTTATCCAGATTTTCGATCTCGTAATATTTAGTCGAAAATAGGAAAGGGTCAGAAATGAAGCTATTCTCAACATGTGTAGTTCATGCGTATATCGGATTARTGGTTRGCCTGGGCCGAAATCACGATATTCATGACAGGCRTTTCTGAAGCTCCAACCATATTTTGTGGTGGCAACCGATGATTCCGATAAYTTGGCARGCCTCCCTGTCGGCCGCACTACTGGTTTATGCAATGATTGCAGACTGAAATATGACGGCCGCCCCTGGGCCCTGCTAGCACTGCATCGAGCCTCTGCAAGGTACAAAGAGATTTCGAGACAATTTGACTGATCKTCCTGTTTTCTTTTCATGTTGAAGAGACAAGAGGTCGCGGTCGTGTCGTCTATAAATCCAGCAATATGAAGGGRTTTTCGAGTCTATTGCTCTCCGGGGCGTTCTTTGCAGCGATGTCTACTGTTGACGGTGAGAAATCAGCTTCACCAAGTCCCCCAAGTTTACATTAACACAAGTTACGCAGGCCTTGTGATRGCAGCAAATTCATCATCCACGGCCTCAGTTGCTTCCTGCAAGACCGATGGCATCTACAGCGGATACTCCGCTAGCCCTTCACTGCAATGCTTCTGCGAGGCCCAGCTTACAAGCTGGCTTACYACGTCTRATCCACCAACKAGGACTCTCACCAGGACTATTGGTATTGGATCGACGACAGAGACAATCACTTCCGCGTCAAGCACTATCACGACCGTTGTAGCGAATGCTACCACAGAGACTGTTCTTGCGACAGGTAATTTCGCATTCGCTGATGAGTTTGATTGGTATTCGACRGCAAAGCCACCATGTGTAAGTGGAAATACCKGATGGCTTAAMRATCAATGCGGCTAATTTCCTGTATAGTGTAGCTCGTGCACAATTGCGGCGGCGACAGTYGACCTRATGTATTTCCCAACGCGTGAGTAAGGGTCTCTGGCTGTCAGATCTTCACTCACAGAAATYACTAGCTGCTGTGCCTTCTGCCGCGACTTCTTTYGTTTCCAATGGATACACATTGTAAGTCTATGTGGCTCCCACGAAGAAAACGAGCCTCACACTTTGCAGYATCTCTCCGAGTGTATACATAGGCTTYTCTTCGCTCTATGCCTAYGACTTCTGTGGGAATGTAGGGGAAGCCTTCACTTCCACGACAATCGCATTCGACCCAACGGAAATCTCAACCAGAGGAAACCCGCTCCCAACTCTGACTACAACGAGYACGGAGACATTCTTTTCCCAGACGGATAGAGCAACCCATACYGACATAGAGTACACTACCCCCATCGCCCAAATCAATTTCCGAGACCTTGGCCAGAATTGCTCGACAATCGCTGGGTATACATTCCTTGCCTCAGAGCCKCTATCTCAGCTCGCATGTAAGTCTTGCGCGTTCCAAATCAGCATCAACACTGAAAAACCGTAGCCTATGACCCGTGTCATCCATTCATTGTCGTGCCCGAGCGCGTGAAGTCCTTGCAACCAGCATGGGCAAGTTGTAATGATAATAACATAGGCGGATTCTACGACCCGCCCTTTGCGTTGACGACAAAAGAGGCATTRGTCCCAACTTCTTCTAYACCACCCCCAACAGCAACGGCAGAGCCAGTTTCGACTCCATCATCAGGACCTACGCAGACAGCGGCACCGACTCAGCCGCCGCAGAGTCAGACTCCTGCATCAAAACCCGCGAGCACACCACCTGCACAGAGTAGTGATGCTTCTCCACCCGCTCAGTCATCACCTGTCGACCCGCCTAGTCAGTCACCGCCTGCCAACCTGCCACCTGCCCAGTCTTCACCTGCAGATCAGCCACCAGCTCAATCATCGCCCTCAAACCAACAGCCACCCTCAGACCCAGGATCGGCGCCACCAGCTAACGTTGCGCCAGCATCCCAGGGCTCGGGCGTAAATTCCCCAACATCTCCAGGATCTCCAGGCGCACAGAGCCCCGACCCTGCTCCAACACTCCTTCCACCTACATCCACCGTCATAAGCGGGCAAACTMTCCAACCTGGTGGCGCTGCCATCACTTCGGCAGGAACGATCTTCTCGTTGCCATCAGCCGGCGCGAGTGTGATAGCTATTCCGGCGCCCGTCGCTGCCCCCACATTTCTTTCACCTCAATCTACTATCATAGGAGGACAGACCCTTCAACCCGGCGGTGTGGCCATCACTTCAGCTGGGACCGTCTTTTCTCTACCGTCAGCCGGCGCGAGTGTGATAGCCAGCCCCATCGCCCCTGCCGGTGCAACACTCCTACCGCCTCAATCCACCGTCTTCGGATCACAGACTCTTCAGCCAGGAAGTGCCATCACGTCAGGAGGCACAGTCTTCTCTTTGCCGTCGGCTGGCGCAAGCGTGGTCGCGAGTCCACTTCCTATCACAACTCCTACAGCAGTAYTGCTTCCTCCTTCATCCACCCTCATTGGTTCGCAGACTCTGCAACCTGGTGGACCGGGTATTACGTCCGCAGGAACGGTGTTCTCGCTGCCTTCGGCAGGCGCGAGCGTTGTTGCTACTCCGGTTGCAAGCGGGATGGGAAATGCGATATTGAGTATTTTGGGGCCGCAGAATACGGGCACTGGCAATGCTTCTGGCACACATGTACAAGTCAGCGGAAATACTGGGAATAGACTTGGTGTTGGTTGTGGCGTGGTAATCTTGAGTATTTTGGGGGCATTTTCGCTCATAACGTAATTATAATGTAAGAAAGAAGATCAAATGGGATCGAACCTTGAAAGCTGGAAGCTGCAAAAGGCGTTTCCGGTGGTACGTGTATAATAGATTTCCGCATTTAGAAATTACGGAAATCTCCATCAGAAAGCTTTGCACAATACCTAGGTATAGGTAATGAAAAAAGACACCTGCTCTTTCCCCCCAGCCTCCAGACACTCCTCACACGTCACTGCACTTACTACAACCCGGTTCAATGATAGGAAAATCCCCATCCTTGACAGCATACTCGGCATAAACGTATCTCCCATATCAATAGGGGTATCAAACTGCGGACAACCCCCACCACARGCAGTGCCCGATCCAAGGCTGTGTACCTCAGCCCATAGGTGACCCTCAGCCGACTCCATCAGCTTTCTATACTACAGCCGCGAGCACCCGTTGTCATCCACCTTACCTGGCTGGCCTGACACGCAGCCCCAGCAACGGCCATGAGAGATGCTCGGCTGGGGCGAGATGCCCAGAGCGCCGGAAACGACTCCGATGTCCAGGCCGACGGACCCGGAGAAGGTCGGGGTGATGATGATGTCGTCACAGTATTGCACTTCCCCGCCACTGAAGCCTACCTCGTCGGTGTGCACCCAGTCTGAGTGCCACTGCCACGTGCGCTGCGGCGGGTCGAACCAGTAGTGCTGTTCAATGGAGAATTCGCGCTTGGCGAAACCTGGGCTGGAAGCCTCCTGAGTCTCGGTGCGGGTGACGACAAGGCTAGTGCCGTCGGTGAAGGCGGCGGTCGGTGAGGAGAGGTCGCGCGCTCCGTAGCCGTAGATGGTGTAGGTCGAGTGGCCGCGCTTCCATTGATTGACCACGGATCGGCTTGCCTTAAGGACGGGGTCGTTGGCCGGGTTGGCAGTTGCGAGACTTACGGCTTTGGCAAGGATAGCCGCTGAGAACAAAAGGAGGGCGTTTGAGGGCATGTTCAAAATTGTGCTGTGTTTTTGTAGGAACTCGTTTCATGGAGCAATAGGATGATAGATGGAGTTGCCGCTTTGTGATGATGCCTCAATTGAAGAGAAGTTAGAGTGCCTGCCAGGTATTTATATAAGTGGAAGTTCTCTCGCCCTCGCCCTAGAGACCAATTGCTGATGGATTATCTCGCAATCGGACTATACTTAGTAAATTATCTAGGTAGAGAGGTCCTTGCTGACAACTCTGGAATACAAGGGCTTCAACATCGGACAGGCCGTGATGAGATGATACTACATCCGCATTGTTAGGGGGAAAGGCTTATAGAAAGACGGCATCGTTGAAACTTGCGAGGTTCTCCAAAGATAGCTTCGTATTTTCATTATTGATTCGGCTGCTRCGGAGGCTCATTRGTTGATTAGTCCCTCAACACAAGACGGCTTACTACTTGACTTACACTGCCATAAGATCGACTCTTTTTGGGGCGGTACGCATTCAGCTCTGTTGGAACTGGAAATGCATTGGGCAACTCAAAGAGCGAATTTCTAAATCATTATTTTGGGAAAACTAGATTTCTAGCATTTACCGACAGCGAATGACGGTGCGGTATGCTCTGCTTTTGCTTCTAATCAGAATRYGATTGAGCGAGCTGAAGGCTAATAGGTCCCTGGAACAGGTCTATTTGGTTGCGTTAGACGTTTCGGTTGGCTTTTCGGCATCGAACCATGGATCTATGGATCCGAATAGCATCTTCCATACGTTTCCAGCTGAGGGTTCATGATCAATGAAATCCCTGATGTCAAACGCAATCAGCACGGCATGTTGARAGAGACAACCTATTGGTAGACTTACATGGCGAGATTCAGATCATCATCTATTTCATCTAGTCGGTTCAAAGCKTCCGAGTTGGTTCCAAAGCTGATGAATTGAATGCCTACTTGATTTGAATCTTTTCGATTCTCATTGAGCGTGGCAATTAGTCTCCGCAAGGGGGGAGTTAAATCGATGTTTGGCTGCCAGATTCCGTTCGTAAGGACGTAGATATTCAACGGGCGAAGAGGCTTCAGCTTCTTCATGAACCAATTCCTCTCGAAGCGTTTGATGTAGTTATCGATGACCTTTCCTAGGCGCGTGCGGATATTTGTGAGACCTCCTGGAACATTTTTCATAAACTTCGCGACAAGTTTTGTCGGATCTTTCTCCTTGTATTCGCGTTTCGAGCAAGTGAAATAAAGCTCGAGGCCATCGGGATCAGCATCTTTAACTAGATACGCGAGTATACCTAGAATGCGTTTGACCTCAGCYTCATGCGGCTTCATTGATGAGGCATCATCGATTATGAATACCTATAAGCATGAGCAAAAATCGACAACAACAASAAGTGAAGAAAATRCATGGTCTCGTTTCTCAAGTCGTTCTAAAAGAAACTCGCCTGGGAGGCTGCGCTTTCTGCCAGCTTTCCTGTCGATGATCCACCTTTCGACGGCCTCCACATCCAATTTCGGCAGCTCGGTCGGAACGGAACCTTTTGGCGGCCGCTTAGATGAAGTGGAGCGRGGTTTGGAACGACTTGGTGTAGTTGGCCGTCYGGTAGCGTGAGGAAACCCGTTAGTAGATTGTCCTAGCCCTGAGACTGACGTAGCAGAGCCTCGACGTTCCGCCTTGGGGACGTTAGGAACAGTGATACTGAGGTTAGAAACACTTCCGTTTCGAGATCTCTGTGCTTCGACATGGAGCCCGGAAAAGCCACTTGATGTTGTTGTTGATTGATCGACGGAACAATGCACTCCTGGCTCTGAGTTCTGAACTAATTGACCATTGTCCGGGCCCAGAGCCAACCTCGGCGAATTGGCAGCGGCTCCAGGTGAGGGAGACTCTAGGCTTAGTGATGGATGGACTACTGATATGACAAGGCTTTCTCGACGGATACGGGTAAAGTATTTGTGAGATTGTGTTGCTGTGAATCTCGCCTCAGGTTCATCCAGCATATTCTTAACCAGCTTGTATAGGATCGGCTCTGTGACTCTATCTGATCTGCGAAAGTCATTTCCGAGACCATCTAGAGTCTCCCAGACAATTGGTAAGACTTCTGTACCGTTGTGAAACCAGTCTCCGTTCTTCGATCCGGGAATTGCTCTGATGGCAGCCATACGCTTCTCTCGAAAGTCCAGGAGTCCCTGATAGCCACGTACAAGCCAGACCGCTGCTTCAGTGAGAATACAGCCAAATGACCATATGTCTACGTTCTGTTTGACTTTCAGAGTACTTTCTTCGAGAAACCTGTCCATCCTGTAACATTCAGGGGCACCTTAAATTATTGTCAGGTTGCTTTAGGTGAAATTATCATCAGGCAAAGACGTACCATAAGTTTCGGTGCCATACGCGTCCACATCGGATCCCRTTCTTGTCCATCGTTTGAAATGGCTCATACCYAGGTCGGCAAGCTTGAAGTTCCAGTCATAAGGCGAGTCAATGCCATTACTCATGACTAGAATGTTATCTGGTTTGACATCTTGGTGCCATCTAGAGGCGTCAATAAATATTCGGGATACTTGGGAATGTTAAGGAGCCAACCCTTGAAGTAACTGAGGGCCTGCCGTATGTTGCGGCTCTACCTCATGAATGTGAATCAGCGCTTTGAGAATACCACAAAGGCCCTCCCAAAACTGCCCAATATCCCTCCCACTTGTTGGTGGGAGGACCGTTCGGAAATAATCTTCTAGCGTGCCTTTATCTGCGAAGGCTAAAATGACGTTACATGTTTCGTTCTGCGTAAAGCTTCCATAAAAGTGTATTATGTTTGGATCCAACGTTCCACGGGGCGGTCGAAGTCGTCTAAAAGCCTCGACCTCGTTATTATAGTACATGGTAGCTTCATGCTTGTGGTAGGTCTTCAGAACGAATGTGTCGTTGTATTCCGCAGCCGAGTCCTATCGTGCGACAAAGTTAGATATTGGCTTCGTTCATAAAAAAGCGGGGACGCAAATACCGATGGAGAGGTCTCTCGCAGTTTGTTGAACGATTTGTGCAGTACAATCTTTGAGACAACTGCACTCCCTCCTCTTGCAAGCACCTTTCTTTCAACAATGGGCAGTATTCGTTTCGTTTCGAGAGAATTGGATATCTTGTAGTGCATCTCAGCCGCACAAAATATCCACTGCTTGTCCTCGAACAACGTCCAYAAATGGGGTTGTGCCGGTGATATTGGGAAGTTGTGCGGCTTTGAAGTATGGGGCAAGTGCGCATCGTTGAGCGCATCGTGCTGGACAAAGTGTTGGATGTATCTTGCGCCTCCAATGGACAGCAAGATACAAAATGTTTTCAGATATGCCTGTTGTACAACGCTGTCATCCACAGGAACTGGGTCCTGGTCAGGGAAGACTGCGCTGAGGACATGGAATAGGCGATCTTCTTCGCTAAAGTAGTCCTCGAGTTGCTCAAAAGGCACGAACTCCTCCTTTTTGCTTGTGACTGGATTGTCTGTGCGAATGAGAGACTCTTGAAGGAATTGGTGGAAAGCTTGAAGGGCACGGTTGTCGTCTTGCTGCTGGCCGTCGTTTTCGTCGGGTTGTTGCATTGCTTGGCGTCTGGTCTGGTGGGATACTGTATACAAAATGGACGTGGCGGGGCACAGTTGGTCTGCGACGAGAACGACAAGAGCCACTCAAAACGATGATGTCCAAGGAAGCTTTTTCAAACACCAAATGCAGACGAGCAGTGGARGAACAAAWATTGTGTCAGAACGTGAGGGGCTGTCGTGTGTCATCGAGGGSCGGCCAGCCTTAATTAATGGGTGCTGCTGCTGCCCRTGTCAAGTGTGGCTTTCTGCATATCTGCAGCCACAGCTCCGAGGTCAGCAGCTGCAACATTATTGTATTGACAGGCTAGGCGGCTGGACAGTGCAAACCTGCCAGCCTTCTCATTCGATCACTTATCGAGGCTTGGCTAAGCTTAACATAGCCTCAATTTCGGTGTGCGTAAAGGAACATGTTGCCATAGCCTCATCGCGCTGAACACCRCTCCAGGTAGCATTTCTAGGCACCAGATYCCGAAGAAAACGTGCTCGTACCGAGATAGAGACGAACTTGCATATTCTGTACTGGTACTTTGATCTTCTAGATCCGTTTTATCTAGTACAACATCAACTATTATCAGTTATACTTTCTCAGGTGCCTCCTTTGYTGCGAGAGCCTTCCTTCTTTTCTTCTCCGCTTTCCACTTTTCCAATTTATACATTATAGCCCAGGCAGCAAATGTGAGAACCATCAATGGTAAACTGATATATACATAAAGTTTCGCAGCATCCGCCTGAAATACCYGCGGCCCTGGGCCACCATCTGGCCCTTCGAATTTTATGATATCTGTACTCATAAGCGTCTAGGTCTAGTCAGCAGTTTGCAATGGAACAAAACACCAGAAATTGCTTTCCTTCATGATCRAATTCAAGTAAGAACATACCGAAATGAAGGTRCCAGGTAGAAAGAACAATGTCACCAGCGTGATAATTCTCATAGACACTGCTTCCTGTGTGCTCTTCTGGGCAAGCTCGTTCATTTCCCTACTCAACTCCTCCATATTGTCYGCCGACTTTTGCGATTTGCTAGCAAGCTCCAAATTTGCCGATGCATTTCGATGGTCCAGAATGCCGTTAACCTAATGATRKAGGATCAGCTCAATAAAGATACYATTAGRWTCTTTGAGTGAATATTGCCTACCAGTGTCTTGCAATCTACGAGCATGCGTAATAATGCCCCCGCTCTCGTGATTTGCATTTGCAGATCATTTACGATACTGGTAACCTGCTTTCCAAAACGCTCRACACTTTTYCTTTGACTTTCCGTGAACAAGTTGGCATGCTCCTGYAAAGTCACTAAATCACTATAGTAAAGTTTCAATTCTCCTAGAACATCAATATTTGCGTTCAACACAAAAATGGCTTCATTCGTCTTARCCTCGAGATGTTGGACGTCCCGTAGATCGTCGATAGAAAAGTCACTGTGGCTATGCTGATTGAGTCTAGATTCCCTTGAAGCTGAACGAGTCCGTTTTGCTTGAGACTGTGGAGGTTTGAGTAGAGATTCCTCAGGTGTTTGGCCCTTCCCAGCTGTATTRGYGGACAAGGTCCGCGCTCTTATGAATTCCAACCTTGCTTTATCTTCAGGTTTGCGCTCACGAGCTACCTTTGCAGTCAAAGCTCGCCGCCCAATSCYTCCCTGCAGCTCTTCCTCGAGGTCATTGAGATACCAACGCCATTGCTCACCAGCCCACTTGCAATTGATCAGGTGGAYAGRCAAAGATTCCTCAAGGGCTCGTTCTTTGGTACTGAACGGYCTCTGTTCCGGTCCCAAATTTTCCGTGGCGGTCATAATACGRTCTTGAAYCAGATCATTTCCTTTTACTGAGATCCAGAAGGCGGTCCCGGTTTCAACATCGAAYGAGTGATATGTTGCCACTTGACGGACAGACCAAGGGGCCTTTAGATCTTCTCTCTCCACGGACTTCAGACTGTAGCAAACTCTAAAWTCTTGCCCAGATCGTCCCAGTTTCTGCAGATTTGGACCGACATCTGATTGTACAAGCCGAGTTTCGTGCCGGAACCCACTAAAGAAGAAGTCTCTGGTGTAAATCTGCTTTCCGAATGGGAAAATGAAGTCCAAGAAGGCGGGCATAACTTGATGATAGGTGAGAATGTACAAAAGCATACCCTCAGATGTGTCTAGCGGGGCGCGAGARTGCTCAGCAAGCACAAATCTTGTAAACTMGTTAGCAAAGGAATRTCGCACTAGAGGCTCTGGGCTTCCCTACATAAATCGACATCGCGGGTCACGACAGTCAAAATACGAAGTTCCACGAATCAACCTTATCACCTCCGTTGTGCCTGCCGGCTCATTCTCACAAAATTCTTTGGTGAGTCAGCGATCACAGAAKTTCTACATAATTCTGAGRATAGACTTACTCTGGGATTCATCGTCATATTCCCAACAACTCAAGCAACCTTTGTCTTCGGGCGAGAATAATTCGCTGGCACGGTTCTTCAGCCTTTCA
>QYSG01016312.1:2451-15249 GCA_003988875.1 Lachnum nothofagi
AAGTGCTTGTAGGTTCAGCAGTTATCTCACTAGACGAGAAGAAAGGCGTAGATGATGATTGGGCAGCCGAGAATGTTTCGCTCGTCGATGAGAGACCGAATGAGGACTCACTCAAAGAAGCAGACGTCTCTGTCGATGAGACCGAGCTTGTGAGAGATGGATTGCTGGTGGACAAGCTGCTCAAAGTTGAGGAAGGGGCAGCCGAGCTTTCAGTAAGAGAAGAAGCGACGGTCAACGACGAGGCAGCAACGGAAGGCTCTGTAGACGCACTTTCCGAGAAGGATTGGCTAGCAGTTGGGATGTAGGACGATCCTGTCGAAGTCACAAAGCTGAAAACCGAAGGCTCTGATATTGATGACTGGGTCTCGGAAAGGCTTTCCGACGCACTGGCAGACGAGTATGGGCTAGATGTGGCTGCAGCTGAGCTTGAGGAGTCATAGCTTGAAGAGGTCGTGAGGCCTGCAGAGGAGCTCTGAGTGCTGAATGACAAKGTTGAACTTAAGGGGCAGGAGCTGATGTATACGGTCTTCGTCGTTGTGGGCCTTGCGGGCCTTGTGACCGTGGTACAAGACTTTACAGTCGTTGTAACAATCTTTGTGTTCGTAGTCACTTGTTTGGTCGTAGTGGTATGAATAGTGGTGATGGTTGCCTTCGTGCAGGACGCTGGGCAGGCAGCACGCTTTTCGAGGGGACCAGCATGTTGAGGATCGATGTGAGCACCATTGACGAGTTGAACGGAAGCAGCACCAAGCGCTAGCAGCTTAACGAAGGAGAACGCCCCCATGTTGTAAGCCCTGAGGCAATGAAAGACTTGCAGGTAGGAGAAACGAGCGTTAGGATAAGATGGAAAGGAAGGTCGATGACAAGCCAAGCAGAACGAGTGATGCTGGGCGAGTCTTTAAAGTTTTAAAAACAGGTCTCCTGAGAATGAGAAGATATAAAAGCCAAAGTTAGGGGCGAAGAAAGGGAATTGCTTCTGCTGGAGTAAGGAGAGGGGATGGGAAATCCCTTAGGCGAGAGCTCAGCCATGTCTTGCGGATTGATAGAGATTAGGGCAATGGACGTCGAGTTTGTGACGAGTTCAGAGACCCTCTTACCATGCCGAGAGTACTTTGATTCGGAAAGTCCCATTGGCGGTGGTGATTGTGCATTTARGGGCAACTCAAAAGATCAATACTGATCGAGCCCTTGCGGCAGAGGCAAGCTCTGAAGCCGAAATCAGCCGTCATTACTGGCCATGTTCATGTTGAAATACTTGAAAGAATACCTAAGAAGTATTCAATTCAAGCTTCGTATATCATAGAATGATTGAAAGCTGTAATTTCTCTGAGTAGTATTCACGGAATATGGCAAATCCATTTTGTTCAGCCACAGGAGGTGGTGTGTGGCGCAGAGCTAGAAATGGATTTGATCGCATATCATATTTCACTAACAATACTTATTGATTCTATGCGTGTCGCAGCGAACTGTTGTTCCTGTTTTCGTTCGGGTTCTTCCTGCAAGGAAAGAGCCTCTAGCGCTGCGCGACTACCATCTTAGGCGATCCTCCTTGATTCCAGGTTCGAGAGCTCGAATATAGTGCCACAAGAACTGAGACTTTTGGCAAGAGAATCAAGCCGCAAAAATKATTGGAAGCTGTACGGCAATGCCGCATATTCTTATTTAGGAAAGTAATGGCTTGTAGAAATTGCCATCTCGATTCTCGAACTATCGTGATCCGAGTCACGCAAGGGCGAGGCATATAGGAGCTTTAGTCCGACGTCTTTSCGCCATACACATTTTCACCACGTGCTTGGAGATACTGAAGGAGGCCTTCGGAACATGCCTCCTAGTCAAGATCAAGTAGTGATTTCAGTCTTTGGTTACRCGGATTTCAAGCATCTGACAAGCATGAAATCGAAACTGGTTCTAGTGACATATGCAACGTAACTTTTAGCGGAGAAGGAGCTATGACAAGGAAAGTACCTGCAACCTACGAGCTCGCGTCTATTCATCCTGTTGTCTTGATGATGCAAAATGCTACAGTCGCCTGCATAAGAGTACCCAGAGCAGACAGCTCTTTCCTAGTGCCAATGTATGTTGCACGTTGCCCCCTTGAAAAAATTGATGGTAGCCTCGATCACACCACCACTACACGAAGGCTTGAAATCTGCAGCTATTCTAGGTATGCTTGAGGTCAAGGGGTCGGAGGTGCGGCTCGGAGCTTGGTTTGGGTGTTCCGAATACTTGGTGGTGAAGCTTTGAGACATAGCTAAGCGTTCTGTCAGATAGTGAGAGATGATCGAAGATGATATAGCGGGATCTCACGGACTCATTTCTGAGAGAAACATCCTGGGATAGCATAAATGGCATCTCCACGTGTATGGACATGTCGAAGAAGGGGTATCATGATTTATTGCTGACGGCTTAGCTTCACTAAAAGATCAACAAGCTCTGGCGGCGCATCTGGAGTAACAGCAACCGCCTCCAGAGATTGGTACAGAGTGTTGTCCGATCCCGCAACTTCCTTCGTGAGACTAGCAAGATAATCCAGGGTTCCGTGGGTCATCTCCGTTGTGCTCATCTTTTGCAGGAACTCGATGAACAAGTCGATCAGATTGAGATGCATCAGAATGTCTTGTTTATCCACCATCTCAACCATGGCAAAGTACAAGAGACCGTGCTCGYCATCCCTTAGGCCATATTGCTCCTCGATCTCGGGAAAGTTCGTATGAGTTACCGTCTGAAAGTCGAGTGCTGCCAAGCGAGGGAGGAGTCTCAGCAACCGACCTTGAGCCAGAGATTTCTGTCTCTCATCCAACTGGCCTTCATCCGTACCCACTGTCTTGAAACTGCAAAGGGAGAATATCAAGCCATAGATGTCGCGGTCTTGAAATATCCTTCTCCATAGAAGTCCTTGGCCGGGTGGAGTACCTGCCAGCTGCATCCCGCTCATCTTTGTGTCGATCCCAGCCGAAGATCTTCGATCACAGTCTACCTCCAACAAGTCGCCAAGTGCTTGTGTAGCTTTCTCGCCGACTTCTACGTGTGGGGTGCTCAGCCATACTCGCACGAAGGCGGCCACTACGCCGTTCATGATTGACAGAATTGCCGTGTCGCTTGGCGCTCTGGACGCCTTCTTAAGAACGGTGATAGCAATAATGTTGGCAGAGGGAGCGGGGGATCGTAATGCTTGAATGAGAGCATCTTCGGAGGCAAGCTGAAGGGCTTGTGTGAACCGGATCGGACGTAGAAGTCTGATGGAGAGGCTTGCGAGAATCGTGGGGTCCTTTTCGTAGACGAGAAGTATATTTGTGAGATTCGGCAGCAAACGGGGGATCAGAGGAGAGATATTACTGTCTGAGGTCGTCAATTCGTAAGCTCCTATGATGTTTGTGTACCTCCGAACATACCGTTGAGCTGTAGCTCCACCTCATCGAAGAGCTTCGCGTTGAGAGGAGTTTCTGGGTCATCAGCAACCTGTTTTAAATGAGCCTCCAGCTCTTCGAGACCGTGGACAGGTATTCCATCCATCTTGTTGGTGGGGATGTTGTTTATGTGCGGGTTCTGGTGGTTCCACCAAAAATAAGGCTCCAGCTCTTACGGCGGACCGACAGTGGCCCCGGCGCTAAATCTACAGGCTAGATTCTCAGCCTTACCCCACCACGAAGCCCTGTCAAAAATCACTTCAACATCTGAGTAATTTTTGGGGCATCCGCACTCTGCACAACTTGACATCACCACAACAACATGTCCTTCCGCGGCGGACGCGGAGGTGGAGGAGTAGGCAGAGGAGGCCTCAAGGGCGCAACTTGGGAGCAAGACGACGACCTCGAAGCCGTCGCACGCAAAATCCGACAAAATACCAAGAACAAAACCACCAAGGACTTCCCTGAACACCCAACAGGCGCAGCCATCAAGAAGCCCAAGCCTCTCTCAGCCGCCGAAAAGCGCCAGATCCGCCACTTCAAGACCTTGATAGAGCAGATACATAGAGGCCCGTTGTACACGCAGCCTACGAAGCGGAATGTGGAGGGGCAGGGCAAGGTTTTTGGGGAGGAGCAGTTCAATGCACAATATGGGAGTGATAGGAAGGCGGATATGGATCCCTTTACGGAGGGCGTGGAGACCTATGCTGATAAATATTTACCGCCAAAAAATCGGATTCCGAAGTTGTCTGGAAGGCCATTCAGTAAGAGCCCCAGATACTCAACCGTCCATGTCATAGCTGACTCGTAGTAGATAAGGATTTCTTCCCTCAAGAACTTTGGTCTACGCTCGACGGTCAAGAAGGCGACGACCCGAAAAAGAATATGAATAGGAAGAAAGCACTCATGCTCAGCGGGATGGATGGCAAAGATCCATCTGCGAAAGCGAAAGACGTCCTGGCACGGATAGAGGCTGCGGTTGATGGCGGCGAGGACGATATGGAAGAGCAAGAAGACGATGAACTCGATGAAGAGCCCGTGGATTCCGAGTTCGATGATGATGAATTGGGAGGTGACTACAATGCAGAGCAGTATTTCGAGACTGGAGAGGATATGGAGGTGGACGAGGGAGGCGGAGAGGATGACTTCTGAGAGGTTAAGAATGATGTTTAGGATACATTACTTTGATCTTAGCGAGGCGTTGGGGGCATGATACCAGATCTATCGCGGCAGATAAAATGGTATTATCATTCATATCAGATGGMTTTTCCCAAGCATGCACAATCTAATCCTGCCCTAAGTTTTGTCTGCGATAAATCTTTCCATGAAGCTTTGTCAAATACTGAATGCAACTACGAATCATCGGTTCTTTGCGCGCAAGGTTACTTCAGAAGTCTCTATCTCCTGAGCATCGCTGACCTGTTCGAGATCCAAGACTAGTAAAGTTGAAGCAGCGCAGCATCGCTGTTTCCCACACCAGATGCCTGTGACAATCGCACTTCCAATTGCCTTGAGCTCATCCATCACATTTCCCAGGAGCAATAGGAGGTTGCAGAGCTCCCTTCCGACCCGTCGCAGCGCGTGAGGTTAGAACGAGCACCTCCCAATTTCTCCCCTGCGGCTTCCTTCTCCATAGCTCGAGATCAATGCGCACTGTCGGGGTCGCAGGATTCAAGGATGAAAATGCGAGATCATTCARGAGCTTTGTAATGCCATCCTACCTCCAAGACAGGATCGCAACATTGGAGAAATATAAGCATCATTGATACGACTCATTCAGCTCGTTTCATTGGAAACGTCCTCCCCCGTCCGTCGACCTCGAAATAGCAGCTTCGTAGAATGAAAATTGAGCTAAAGGAAAGAAAGAAAATTTCACAAAATTGGGTCTTCTGCTACACTGAAGCGTCAAATCGTTGACGGCTTCTTTCTTTGGCAAATTGAGGGCGGGACGGAAAGAACAAGTATATGGATCGTCCCGTTGATCCAGAGTTCCGCTGACTCGCAAGTGACGGCTCGTTTACCTCCATAACCTCCATACAAGAATATCTTTCAGCACTGCCTGTGGAGTTTCCATCAGCAGGATAATAATCAGGATTCTTTGACATCAGGAGCCGTTGATGAGAGGGAGATTATTGTTGCATCATGGCACAAGAGAAGACGTCGCAGTGAAGACGATTTAAGCTTGAATAAAGTTTAGGGGAAGACAGTGATGATCCCGCGGATCTTTCCAGTTTTTGGGGTCCCAGTGAAAATCACTTCGCGGGCTCGATCAGATCAGGACCCCTTTCCAGCGGTTCAGATCTCGGCCAGAGTGTGGATATGGCGTCAGCCACCAGCAGACGATATTCCTGGAATGTACTAGACCCGCAGCCATCATTGGCGCCGGCTGCTCGAATAGGTCTAGTCAGGCCCCGATGCAAGCGCCTCTCCCCTTTCTCACACGTTGCCGTGTTATGCAGCATCCAATTTTACGGGTCCATTGACGAAGCCGCCGAACAACACCGTCAGCGATGGCGACCTTCTAGGACTCCGCGAGCTGAGCTACGGGGAAATGAATGGCTTCTWGGAGGCGCTCTCTGACGTGAACCAAGAGCGTCRCCTCCACGCGTCTACGTCTTCGCGGCGAGCAGGCAGAAAAAGATGCAGCAAGAGAGGTGAAGAACTAGGGGAGCATGGCTTGGGGAATACCTCATGTTACGAGARCCGATATGAGATATCGGTATCAACCGAGGTGYCAACAGCCTGGGACAACATTCGGCCGATCTTACTGTTGTGGGTTGGGGARAGGCTGTGACACTCTTCTACGGCGCATACGGCCTTATTACTTCAAACTTACGAGGGATGGAGTTTCGGAATCTCCGTCCAACCCAGAGCCAGATTGATCATGGAGAMGGATATTTCGAGATCCTCATAGTGTCTGTCTCGTGGAGTTGATATTCCTGAGTCGTCTGGCACCTGAACGGCAGCATTTTRCGCCTTTTTCTAAAAAAAGCAGGGAATGCCCTCATCYAAAAGTAAAAAGTGGCGTTCTCCAATGTTCCGGACTGGACCCCCGCGTTCTRCACTGGGTTGCATCGGCTGGTTGCCATGTTTAGCGAGCCCTATCGTGGGTGTTCTCCCCCCTCGAAGCATTCGCTTCATCTCGGTTTGGCGCGAACCCACAGGTGCTTTTTGGATAGCGTCCACCAAGCACCGTGCCAAACTGGGTGTTTTGTAACTTGCCCTGACTAGTCCGGATTCATCAGCAGTCCGCTGAGTYCMTGATGCCGTSTTTTCCTTCACTCCGTCTTTCTCTCTCTCTTCAACYACGCCATCAAGTTCCTTAGGTCCCTCTCCCTTCGAGGCCTTCGTGTASTGYAGACATTTGTCTGCGTCCTCTCATTGAGAACCACTTCCTCACRATCGTTACAGGCTTAGGCCATATCACAATCTTTGCCATTTTWGTATAATTTATCATAATGTTTTCCACTTCCGTTCTTGCGGCTACTACTACCTTCTTGTTAATATCATCCTCAACCGCCCTCTATGATGCGAACTCCAAGGCAAACGTTGCATTGTACTGGGTATGTCAAAGGTACATGGGCAATGTGTGATACTGGCTGACGATTCTTAGGGAAATGGCGCGAATCAACAAGATTTGAGAACATTCTGTGAACAGTCAACCGTCGATATCATTCCTATYGGGTTCATCAACACTTTCGCTGATCAGGGCAATGGATTGATTGGGGAGAACTTTGGCAACAAATGTTWTGGWGATGCAKTTTAYMAWGGYYCTGGAAACAATCCATCTGCGAACGCTCTCCCTGTTAGGTGCCCTGACGTCCAAGAGGACATCCCATATTGCCAGTCGTTAGGCAAAAAGATTCTGTTGTCTCTCGGCGGCGCARTYGGTCCATATGAACTTACTGGAGCGGACGAGGGAATAGCATTGGCAGACTTTCTATGGGGCGCCTATGGCCCCTACACCGATGCATGGGTCTCGGGTGGTGGCCTCCGGCCTCTGGACCGAGGCCTATACAATACCGATACGTYGAGCTACTATCAAATCGACATTGACGGTTTTGACTTCGATATTGAGAAGCCATCTGCTGGTATGGGACTTCTTGAAATGTGACGAATACACAATGCAATGTTAATTATGAATAGACGCACAAGCCGGCTACATCGCCTGCATTGACCGCCTTCGACAGAATTTTCAAGAGAACCCATCGAAGACATATATCATCTCAGGTGCTCCGCAATGTCCGCTCCTCGCACAAAATGGCTTCGAAGATGCCAACATGGGTAACATGATCCTCGCGTCCCAGTTCGACATCATCTGGATTCAATTCTACAACAACGACGCCGCAGGCTGCACAGCGCGCGACTGGGCCAACGCTAACCCCAATTACCCAACTCAGCAGTCCTCCACGACCACCCTAAACTACCAGCAATGGAAGAACACCRTCAACAGCGGCGCTAGCAACGGGGCCAGGATYTACATCGGTCTCTTAGGAGGACCGTCAAGTACTTGCACYCCGTCAGGATACGGGGACTTCGTCAATGCCACAGAGGCTGACAATCTCATTAAAGCGTTCGGCGGTGATGACCAGTTTGGAGGTGTKATGATTTATGATGCCACGAGCGCACTGAATAACTGTGATTGCGGAACGCCGTATTTCACGGATATCAAGAATTCTTTGAATGGTATTTCTCCGCCGAAGAACTGCGCCGCTGTAACGTCGACGACGACGACTAGCTCTGCATCCCCGACAACGAGCTCCACGTCCTCGTCCACGACTAGCCCTTCCTCGACGACGACCACGTCTAGCTCATCTTCGTCCAGCACATYYAGYACATCCAGTACATCCAGTACATCCAGCACGTCTAGCACGTCGAGCTCGTCTTCATCCAGYTCCTCTTYKGTATGCATACTTTCTAAATTTTTATTTTATTTTTGAAGAAATTGTTAAGTTTCCGGAGCTTGATTGTTCTTGAGTCCATAGAATTTCTGTTCTCTTGGGATTTTTGAGACATTCAAATATCCTTGAATACTTGCAAATATCCCCCGATCAGCAATGCTAACTTCCATTTCTTGCAGACCAGCTCGTCCTCAKCCAGCACGTCCTCGYCCAGTTCAACTTCGGTATGTCTCTTTCTTTTGAGTATTTTATTTCATTTTCRGAGCAATTTAGGAGCATTGGGTGCTTGACTGCTCTTAAGTCTCAARRAAAWTTTTCTCAAGAGCCCCTAGATATCCGAGCGTTCCTTTATCAAGCCATGCTGACTCTCATTTCTTGCAGACAAGCTCCTCTTCCTCAAGCCCGACTTTGACCAGCTCATCTTCGGTATGTATATTTTCTTATTATATATTTCGTTTGAGGAGAAAACTAGAAATGTCCAACCTTGATCGTTCTCCAGTTTCGAGGAGATTTTACTTTCTCGGGAGTCTTGAGACATTTGAGAATTAAATACCACTGAATAYCCTTTCATCAAGTCATRCTRACTTTGATTTCTTGCAGACCAGCTCGTCCTCATCGTCATCAGTYTCACCAACGGTGACTTCAGGAACGTCGACGACGGACACCAGTTCTTCCTCCAGTGTTTCAAGCACAGGCTCCACCACTTCTGTCGTATCGACAAGCACTTCTGACCCAACAACCAGCAACTCTGTTTTGTCCACAAGCAGTACTGTTTCGCCAACATCAAGTGATCTGATGACCTCGAGCTCCTCGAGTTCCACCTTCCAAACGCTRCCTCCGTTCACGAACTCAACCGGCACTACCTCGCCAACGTCGTCCTCAACCTCTTCGGACACAAGTGCACCAGCCAGCACATCTTCCAGCGGACCGACTGGTACATCAGACACATCCACGAATGTCAGTCCCACGAGCACTGGACCTTCATCAGGGACGTCAAGCGGCGTCGGCTCCACAGGAACATCGTCAGGGACATCTACAGGTGGCGGCGTTCCGACCTCCTCGACTGATGTCCCCTATACCACCTCGACCGTTTTCACGACCTCGGTCTATACAGTCACGTAAGAACGCAGAATCACTAATAAATATGATAATACGTACTGATAGTATATAGCTCGTGTGCGCCAACGGTCACAGACTGCCCAGCTCGCATTGGCTCAGTCACCACGGAGACAATTGCTCTGTACACGACGGTATGTCCCGTAGGCCAAGGAAGCGGTGGCTCTCCAGCTAGTCCAACTGGCACACCCGCACCACCACCATCCCAAGTCACGCAATATACCACATCCACCGTCTACACCACCAACGTGTACACCGTGACTGCCTGCCCACCAACAGTCACCAACTGCCCCGTCGGCAGCGTAACCACCCAGACAGTCGCACTCTACACAACGGTCTGTCCCGTATCCAACCAGACCCCAGGCTCCTCCACACCCGCAAAATCAACCCCAGCCTCAGTTTCGCTTGTGTCAACCTCAGCCTTGGTCCCCGTCGTATCATCCCCAGCATCCATCCCCGCTGTATCAAAACCAGCATCGACYGCCACCACCGGCACAATGACAACCTACGTCACTCTCAAGCTCGCCAGCGCCGTCGTCTCCGTCGTGCCGATCCCACAATCCCCAGCTACGAACTCACCTGTCGTTCCCTCAACCTCGACTGTCTTCCAAACAACCGTCGTGCCGTACCCCGCCGGCCCATCGAGCAGCAAGTCGTTCCAGGGTACAGGGACGGGAGCTCCGAGTGCAAGCTTGGGCTTCACGAAGCAGGTGCAGGCTAGCTCTGCGCCCATTGTGCCTGTCGTGCCGCAGAGTGCGGGGACCTCGCAGGGAACTGTCGAGGCTTCTCCGACGCCGAGTCAATATACTGGTACGGCGCCGAGAGTGGGGGGCAGCTTTGGGGCTGTGTGCGCGATTGTTTTGGGGGTTGTGGCGATGTTGTTATAGAGATTGATGGAGTTGTAGAAAAGAGGCGGGAGATGAGGGGAAAGTAGATAATGTAMAGAAGAACAGATGTGTATACCATTATTTGCTCCTAGTTTCTATATATTTTGTGTCTACCTGCCTAGAGACCTTCCCTTGACCTTCATTCGGCCGAGTGGCTAGTTTTTTATAATTCTTGTTGTCGTTTTGGAGAATAAGGCAAGCTTTTTTGATTTTCGATTCTACCTACACCCGAGCCCACCTTCTRGACGCACAATGGCTATACTGTCGTGTGCGCCGACGAGCGCGGTACCGGACAGTCTCCAGGCTTGCTCAGCGTAATGAGCCCAGCGACGACAGACGCATTCTTCGACCTCATCGAGTGGGCGAGCGAGCAACCATGGAGCAGCGGCAAAGTGGGRCTGCTGGGCATAAGCTATTTCGCAGACTCAGTGGTGGGTTGCGCCGAGGCCGACCGAGGGGGCTGGCTGCTATTGTTCCTTGGGAAGGTTTATGATGTCTTTATTTTGCTGTGGGAGTGGAATGCTGATACGAATAGGGATGAATGATTTGTATCGTGACGCRTATCGTCATGGGGCGATTCTGTCCAATAAGTTTATCAGTAAGTTGGTTCGGTTTGTGTGAAGATATGGGCTGATGATGAGGTCGAAGAGCGGTGGTACGATCGGCAGATAGCTTCGAACCAATATGGCCAAGGCGATCGTGAGACRCGCAATTGGGGACCGAAAACATTAGATGGAACATTGACCGAAGATGAGCTACGGCAAAATCGGCGAGATTCACTCGTTGATGCTCGCAAGAATCTATGCCGTGATGACACGCTCTTTTTGCCGATAAGTATCCATTGGCGAAAATTGAGTGTCCTGTTCTGAGCGTTGCGAATTGGGTAAGTATCTGATTTCCTCGGGCATCAATTGGACCTAATTGAACGTTCATGATGGAATATCCTTATACCTTTAAGGGAATGTTCGAAAATTCATAAAAATGAACTCAAGGTTTAAATATCTTCGCTTTATCACGGGACGCCATGATCTCCCTTTCTATCTTGAGGAAGAAGTAGCACTGCAGAAGTCGTTCCTTGATGCTTTCCTGAAAGGGAAAGACAACTATGGCTGGAGTGTTCCTGGCAAGGTTCCTGCTGTAGATCTTTGTCTACGCCAAGGCAACCCTGGGGTTAACGACCCTGTATCTGAGCGTAAAACATTCGGTCGGAGGCAGGAACATAAGTGGCCTATCAAGCGGGCATAATATAAGGATTTCTATTTATCACCTTCTGGGACTTTGGACGAGGCGAAACCGACGAAAGATGCAGTTCTAACGAGTTCCATCGAATTTGAGGTACGCTGTAAATTACAGCGTATTAACAGCCTGAAAAATCACATTTTCAGCGTATTGATCACTTCTTGGTCAAGAGTAAGATTACGCAGCAGGGTATAAAAGCGGAAGCGAGCTTTTGGAGCTCCACTTGAAGCTATTCCCACTACGCTAAGCAGGGGAGGCCTTGCCCATAGGCAAGGCCTTGTTTCGAAGCCAGATTTCTTACTTAGAGAAATCTTTTCCCTTTGCTATTCTTCCTTCTTTATACTCTTTCCTTGGACTACTGGCTCCCTCTGGACTACTGGACCCTGGACTACTGGACCTTGGACTACTGGACCTTGGACTACTGGACCTTGGACTAGAAGGGTTCACCGGCCAACCGTAATCACCACCCAACCATTTTTTAAAAAATTATTTCAAAAAACTATATTAAAATAACCACTAATTATTTTAACCCCAAATTTTCTTATAAAAATAAAACTATATATAAATAATAAACTAAAAGATTAATATATAGATTTTTTATTTTTTATTTTAAATTAAATTAAATTCTAAAATAATTTAAAATATTTACAAAATAATAAAATAGTAATTACTATAGATTTTAAGAAAAAATTTAGCCAATTATATTCTATTATAATATAAAACCAATTAAATTAAAAACTTCTAAAAAATTAATAAAAATTTAAAAAATTTAAAATTTAAAATTTATATATATTTTCAAAAAAATTATATAAATTAAAAAAATTAGAAAAAAATTAAATWAAATATAGTTTTTCCTTTATTAAATTCTTTATTATTAAAATAAACTAAAATTTAAAAAATCTTATAAAAAATCTTATTATGCGAATTTTAATAATTTTTTAAAGTTTTATTAAAAATTTAGAATTTTAATTTATAAAGAAACTAATTGATATATTTAAAATATTTATAATCCAAAGTCTAATAATATAATAAAATACTTTATRCTTTTATTTTTATTAATTTTTATTAATGCATTATAAAGTTATTATTTTAAATATATATTTTCTTTAAATGGTTGGGTGGTGATTACGGTTGGCCGGTGAACCCTTCTATGCCCAAGTGGGGCCCTCTGCCCTGCCATTCAAATACAATAGCTTTAAGGGGATTGGAATAAGTCCCACAAGGAGCGTTTGAACCAAATAATTCGTT
>QYSG01016323.1:0-15784 GCA_003988875.1 Lachnum nothofagi
ATCTGGTCTGGATGTACGGCAACGGGGTGTCCAAATTCGATGACGGCCCGTGAGCGGAATTTGTGCGCGTGGAAGTAGTTCATCCCACAGGGGATGATTGATAACCCGCAATCGGGGTCSCGGGCCAGAAGACCCAGTGCCATTATYGCAGCTCCAGGCTTCAAAGGTAGTAGATTTGGTCTATCGTGACTGCCACCCTCTGGGAAGATACCRACACACCCGCCAGATAATAATTCGTGGAATACTGCGTCAAACATCTTGCTCTGATCGACATGCGGGGCAACCTTGAAAGTAGCGCCCTTTTGACCAYYGTTGCTGCTCGTTARCTGGGCCATGGCTCCATCTGTGCTGAATCCGTTCTTCAGCCGTAATTCTGTAGGGCTAATGATTTTCGCTATCGTTTGTGATCCTGGTGCCTCCTTGCTCTTTGGGGCCTTGTGTAGCATGATCGCGCCGCCTTCCATAAAATCAGAGCTTGTGAAGTCGGTGCCATCGCCGTACAGGAGGGTAGGATCGTCATCTGGCTTTGGCAGATACACGGTCCCTTTTCCTGGCTTCGCCTTGTCCATACCACGCGCCACTGGTAATGCGCCCATCGCTCCAGCCATTGTGCCAATATACGGTTCCTTCATAGATTTTTCTGCGATCAAGAACGACACTCGGCGATTCGCGTACGATTTGAGTATGCGCATAAGAACTATACTGTCCACGAACTGGTTGTTGTGTGGACCTGCCACTATTATGACGGGTCCATTTTTGGGGACTCTCCAGGCGCCTCGAGGGTAGACCTGACGGAAGAAGATGTCGAGACATAGTGTGAATACCCAGAGTCCAAAGTCGTAGACCCAAGGAACCATAGTTCTGTGCGTTCGGTCTGCCATTTTCGCTGGTGTTCGGCGGAAAGGACGGGGGATGTTCGAGGTCGTCGCGGCAGCGGATTGCGCGGGAGATTAGGAGGATCGAAGGGCCGCTATCATATTCGTTCTGCAGCGCCTCGAGGATCGCGTTCTTGAAGGCATACGTTGTGCTCGTAGTATGACGGTAGTCTGCCTAAATACGCCCCGCGCTGGTGAGTTCCTTGTAGTTACCACCGGACGAGGCTGATGATCAGAAGACGGATCGTGCTTGTATAACGAACTACTCCAGAGAGCGTTGAGGACAGAACCGGGCTGTCCAGACTTGATTGCGTATTGATATTTAGGGAGCTCAGCAACCCCAGTTGTCGTGATGGAGCGGCAAGTAAATTTTGATCAAAGCTGGGGAAAAGTTAAAAAAGCTGGTCGTGAAGTCATGCAGATCTCCCACTTTCCAGCGTTCCAACCGTCCAACCGGCGCCCTGCATCCAGCCAATCAGATCGCGTAGCACTACCAGCCACATATATTCCGCGGACTCGATACCGTCTTGATATAATCCATATGAAATAATGTAAAGCTGTAATTATCGTTCAAAAATAGGGGCAGAGAATCGTTTGCGGGTAGAAAGAATACGCTTTTCCCAATTACGTAGGTAATATAATATGTCCGAGTAGCAATCTTCTTTTCTACCCCGCTGCGCATCATCAACATTGCACGTTACACAAAGCATTTGTCTCACGTCTGGTCACGCAAAGCCTGTGCGACGATTGTTCTTCACTTACAAAGACTTCGTCAGAACATACTCTGGACCCGAAATCTTCCGCTGGTCGGTCGTGGCTGCCGCTGGAATCCCACCATCAAGTTGGTTCCTCTCGTCCGGCCCAAAACACAACTTAGATGCTCCAAAACAGCATCAGATAGCTCTAGCACCGAGATAGGCACAATGAAGCACTCACATGATGAATATGTCGAGCTTCTCGTCCTCAGAAGACTTCGTGGACGTCCTTGGTGCCTGGAACATGAGACTACCGCACTTTGCTAGTCTTCAAGAGACAATCTTTTCAACGGCTCGATCCTCAGAATCATACCGGAATCATTGCCGAATGATGGTTTGAACCATCGACACTCACTTTCAATCTCATGGATATTTGAGTCAATTTACTAGAAGGGACGTCTTCAACGCCGAATTGTGGACGTCCTCTCGATTCCCAATATCTCTCACAATCACCTACGCATCACATCGCAATGCCTTCAACTCCCTCACAGCCAGGGGTCAACATTATTCTCCCTCATCTCGATGGGCAAATCATATTTGCAGTGCCAAGAGAACGGACACTGCCATTCCCTCTATGTCTGAACTGGCATGCCCATTGATAGAGGTGGACTAGTCCTGGAGTCCATCTCCTTGCCCGCTTTGGCCGACATTTACTCCTCCACCTAGTATTCTGAAATCTTCAACCTTCTTAAGCTCCTTGGTTATTGGAGCGAGATCCTACTGCATTTCCTCTTCGCTGCTTGTGGCAGGAGAAAAAGACACATCCGCTTTACTGGTGCTCTGTATGACGGAAGTGGGGGATGACGAGGAGCGCTGCATCGCTACTACTTCGAACAAAACACCTGAGCTTGGTGGGGCGTCAGTCTGACCTTATCTCAGCTTACTCCGCACTTCGTGGTGTGTATGGTGTGTTAGAGTAGAACTTGGGCTAGAGTTGGCAGCGGGAGCGGTCCATGCCGCATGGCATATCCCAGTGCTATCATTCAGCCTCAGCTGCCACACAGCGTGAGGAAGCCTTCATAGCCTTCATCGATATACTGCTTAGCCAGGGTGCTTCTCCCACTAGGCTACCTTGGATGCAGATCAGACTTTTTTTTGTACGCAGTCGATTGTGATAGGTCTTTTCATTGACCTGAAAGGGGGCGATCCGAACATTCGAGGAGGACTGCAGACTGTGCCGCAATCGCATATTTCTTCTTCGTATTGTTAGAAAATGACGGTACTGCAACCCTATACCAGCGCGCAATACTATCCCCCCCCCTAACAAAACGTTAAATAGTGGGCATCTCCACTGCACCAAGCTTTTCCTAAAATAACACAATTCGAGAACTTTCGGTTTCATTAATTGGTTAATAACCCTAGTAAAAGGGCAGTGGAGACGCCTACCATTTAACGTTTTGTTAGGGGGGGGGATAGTATGTCGAGCTGACTTGAATCTTTCTGATTCGTGGAGAAGAACGAGAGCACGCCGCTGCCGCATATATCGGAACCGAGGATCTGTTACTGAAACGCTTGGAAACGCACTCTACGGCATTTGCGAGCTTTCTACTGGATGGGTTCAGTGGCGCCGCTCAAGTTGGGGTCTTTACGGTTATCAGACCCACCGACGCGGGGGTCTCAGATTTCGGTGAGGGATAGTGGGATAGTGCCAATAATAGCTGAGGTATCGTACGGCTCGGCGACCGAGCTCAACCCGTAGAAAGCGAGTGCCGGCAGTATACCTACTCGAGCTCTCACCTCTGAGGCACGGTAAGCCTCGTTACTCAAGAGTGGCCATTCTACCAGCAAAAAGAAGACACGATCTTTCAACAAGCTTGCTTCATCTCAGTACTCACGGACTGTAACTAGGGCCTCGAACTCCGCAAATGGTGCCATCTCAGAATTCAAGCTCCCACCCTCGCTCCCCCGGCACAGAGTCGATGAACTTGCCCTTGCCAGGATTTTGGTGGGAACCTCTCCCTGAAACTTGCGGCGGGCTAATACTACGCTACGCCCTGCGGCCATATTTTGACTTACGATTTGGGCAAGTTGAGGTTCCGTATTTTGCGGCGTGGAAGCTTTGAGCTGGGGTGCGCCCCACAGTCTACAACATCCCTGCAGCCCACGAGATCTGTAAGCATCAGAACCCTGTACTTGCGCAAGGACTGTGACTGTCGGGACTGTCGGGCAAAGACGCTTACACAAGAAATTCCTGGCAACATTTCCTATTCCGGATATATGTGTAGCAACGACCTGCAGGTCACTTGTTGCCCATCACGATATTTCGCCAACTCCAATAGCCCGGATGCTTGCCTGGGAAGAAAAGCTACAATACCAATGCTTCGGTTTGGCTGGAACGAATAAGCTCATTCAAATTAAAGATTCTCTCGGCACTTAGACCCATACATAGCTGGAAAATCGATAGCAGTAAGTACTGGATCCCTGAGCATATTTTGCTCCAGCCTCTGATGGTAAGAGCATGCGGCATTGCTCTGCGTACATCTTAAAGGACCGGTGCCCAGAATCCGTAATAACATAGCTTCCGAAAGGCTAGGTCAATGTGTCAGGATCAATGAAACATTGGTCAACAGCCTTTTGCGTGCAAAAGTATGCTATATAGGATCCAGGGTTTGCAAGTTTTATGGATTATGGATATTGGAAAGCAGGTATACGCAGAGTAATGCCGCGAGCTCTTACATCAAGGTTATAAAAAGCCTTCGGTTTATCCTAACATTGAGATTTGTGTCCAATATACCTTACTCTCAATCGTTCTATTAACTTTCTTGTTCAGATAAACATTTGCTGGACAACTTCATCAACCTTTGCCAAGTTCAGTCCTTGAACCCGGTATTAGTTGTTCCTCAGTGCATAGCGGCTTGCATGACTTGTCATATCGATCTCACAAAGCAAATATATCACCACCCAAATTCTCCAAATTCTCTTAGGCAAGCTTTGCCAAATCGAGAATGAAAAGGATGACTTTGGCCTTGAAAGCATTGACATCCCTGTGCAATCGTATTTCGAACAACTGCTTATCATGGCTTGTCTTCCCTTCTTGTCAGAAGACTTTCCAGCAGAGTCATGCTGTCGATCGATAATTTGGGCCGATATTGACCCGTTTACAAACCGCCATTCCCATTGAAAAATGATGCTTAGCAAGTCTAGCAAGGCCTAATCGTTCTACATAGCTTGGGTGCCAAGCAAGCTAACACTAGCCCAGACTCGGGTTTCTCCTAGAACATGAGTTGAATCTCAGGGTTCAAGGATCTCAAATGGAGGTATGGGGATCTGGGGGAATAGTGGAGCTAGGCATTTGTGCAAGTCATCATGAGCCGTTTCCGTTGCGGCGGGGTGGTTCCTCTTTGGTCGCCGCTCGGGATACTGAATTATCCACGTCTTCAAGACGAGATGGATCGTAAGTCCTATGGCTCTCGTGCTCGCAATGTTTGCTTCCAGCTTCCTATCCCAGGGAAGTTCTCAGAAGTCGTATACACGTGACTTAATTACCCCTATTCTTGTACGACCTCACCTCGCTTAAGTCCTGGGGAGTTGCGCAAAGCCCCGGCCTCGTAAAGCGATACAAAGCACCCAAAGCATACCACTCGATTAAGACTGTAAGATGTCCATCCTATTAGGAAAATGTCTCAGACCCAGTCAGCGTAGAGCCTGGAGCCTGGGGTGCCGCATTACGCGTGCGCCGCACTCACTGGCCCGTCCAGCATCGTGGCGGCGCGGAAGCATCCCTGCCTGTAGATACGAAGATACAGTACCTCGCCGCACACGCTGCAGGATGGGCTCACCTCACGATCAGGAACAGAGCTCAACAGAACAGGGGCGCCCTGGGGGCGCTATGAATGTGGGCAGTTCCCCACGAGCTAGCATGTCCTGTGCATTTTTGACTTTGTCCCTCTTTTTCCGGCTGGTAAAAGTCCTGCTGCAGCTCAACCTGATAGTTTGACTAAAAAGACGTTGTACGAATAGTGTACATTATGGCTCCTGCGACGAAGAATGGCGTGAATGGAGGCAGTCACGTGGATACGAACGGAAGTGGAGTCCATCCGGCCCCGGATGACATTGCTGTCATTGGCATGTCATGTCGGTTTCCCCAAGATGCGGATTCGACGAGCAAGTTATGGGACTTTCTGCTGGACGGACGTTCTTCCATGACTGCCATTCCACCAGAGAGGTTTACCGCGAGCTCTCATTATCACCCAGATCCGGCGCATGGAGGCTCTGTAAGTTTTTATATAAATAAGAACAAGTCAGTTAAGTAAGATTAACGCCTTGCAGACAAGCACGGTTGGCGGACATTATCTGAAACACAACAGCGCAGCTTTTGATGCGTCGTTCTTTGGAATTACCAAAAATGAGATGGTTTCCATGGACCCGCAACAGGTACGCTGATCTTCAAAATCACATTCCAATTTATTCTATAGGAAACCCCGGTGCTTGAGATGCTGTTTGAGACCTTCGGTCTCTCAAAAGCCCTCTAGCTCCGGAATAATCTCTGAAATTTGTGTTTTTCCTTCCCGTCATGGACGCTAATGCACTCGGCAGCGGATGATGCTAGAGAGCGTCTACCAAACATTTGAAAACGGTAAGTCTCCAAAAAACCTTTATCTGATTCAGCGTGTATTAACACACACTGCAGCCGGCATCTCAACGCAAGACGTGAAAGGCACGAAGACATCCGTTTTCACAGGCGCCTTCACGCACGACTATGACTCGATCTTGAACATTGACCATGAGCTTAACGTCAAGTACAAGCCGACAGGAACAGCGACCTCGCTGCTTTCCAACCGCATAAGTTGGTTTTTCGATCTGCGCGGTAGCAGTCTTACGGTACCTAATCACTTGCAGAAACTTCTGAGACCAAAAGACTGACGAGATATAGGTTGATACTGCGTGCTCGAGTAGTTTGGTAGCTGTGCACATGGCGTGCGAGAATCTCAAGTCTGGCCATGCGAAAATGGTGCGCAGAACAAGTATTTTTGATTGGGGGTTTCAAGCTGACTGGATGGATAGGCAATTGCTGGCGGTGTCAACCTCATCGAAGACCCGCAGACAAATGCGCGGATGACGAACTTGGGTTTCGTGTCACCTGATGCGAGATCATATTCCTTTGACTCACGTGCGAATGGTTATGCTAGAGTAAGTCCACCGTCCAAAGATGCTTCCGTGACTAATGGTGTACTCGATAGGGTGAGGGAGTAGGAACTGTACTTTTGAAGCCTCTGTCTGCGGCATTGAAAGATGGTGACACAATCCGCGGTGTCGTTCGGGGCAGTGGACTGAATCAGGACGGCAAAACGCCTGGAATCACGCTTCCTAGCAAATCTGCCCAAATAGATCTCATCCAGTCAGTTTACGCCAACGCTGGGCTTGATTTCTCAGCAACCACGTATGTAGAAGCGCACGGAACCGGGACCGGTACTACAAGTCCTATTCTTTTACTCCATTATCTCTCTGACATTTGAAATCTAGCTGCCGGTGATCCCATAGAAGCGTCCGCGATAGCAACAGCATTCGCCAAGCGGAAGTCAACCTCACCTCTGTATATCGGATCCGTGAAGTCCAATATCGGCCACTTAGAAGGAGCATCTGGTATCGCCGGCTTCATCAAGACGGTGTTAGCGCTCGAGAACGGCATTATCCCCGGGAATCATGATTTCCAGAAGATCAATCCAAAGATTCAGGCGAAGAAGTGGAATATTGACGTACCTTCCTTAAATCCAGCAGTTTGACTCGCTTACTGACAGTGGTCTAGATACCAGCACAACAGATGGCCTGGCCCACGGAAGGAGTTCGGAGAGCATCGATCAACTCGTTTGGTTTCGGGGGCACCAATGCTCACGTAGTGCTAGATGACGCTTATCACTACCTTCAAGAACGTAGCCTTCATGGCAATCACAACAGCGTAGCAAAAGCAAAAATCGCTCTCCAAAACGGAGCTGCTACAAATGGCCACTCGACCAATGGCCATTCCAACGGCACCAAGTCTCCATCTAGCAAGAAAGTCCTCGTCTGGTCCTCCTTCGACGAAGCAGGCATCAAGCGCTCAACCGCAGAATTCAACGCCCAACTCACCTCAAAACCCCCTACCTCATCAACATACCTCTCCGATCTAGCCTACACCCTCTCCGAAAAACGCTCCTCCTTCCCCTGGAAAGCCTACACAGTCGCCGACTCCACCGACACACTAACATCCACCCTCTCCTCCTCCCCACCCAGCGTCATCAAGTCCCGCGAAGACCTGAAGCTCGGCTTCGTGTTCACGGGCCAGGGCGCGCAGTGGTACGCCATGGGCCGCGAACTGAGCATCTACCCCGTGTTCCAGAAGTCTCTCGAGGACGCTGCTAGGTATTTCAGGAGCCTGGGCGCGGACTGGGGTTTGATCGATGAGCTCGCGAAAGAGAAAAATGAGAGCAATATTGATCAAAGTTGGTTGAGCCAGGCGGCGTGCACGGCGCTGCAGGTCGCGCTGGTTGATTTGCTTGAGACATGGAAGATCACGCCTGCGAGGGTGGTGGGACACTCGTCGGGCGAGATCGCGGCCGCGTATTGCGCGAAGGCGATTACGAGAGAGTCGGCGTGGAGGGTTGCGTATTTTAGAGGTGTGGTGAGCTCGACGCTGAAAGGTATGAATGGTGCCATGATGGCTGTTGGGCTTGGGGAGACGAAGCTGCGGGCGTTCATTGATGAGGTTAATAAGGATGGTGAGGACAAGCTGGTGATGGCTTGTATCAACAGCCCGAAGAATGTGACTGTCTCGGGCAAGGATGCGAAGATGGATGCGCTGAAGGATTTGCTTGAGAAAGAGCTGATCTTTTGCCGGAAGCTGAATGTCCAGATTCCGTATCATTCGTCGTATATGGATCTCGTTGCGAAGGAGTACGAATCGCTGATAGGCGAGCTTTCAACGCCTGATATCAAGTCAGACGTTGTAATGTTCTCGTCTGTCAATGGGCAGGCTTTCACGCCAGATGTGGTATCAAGGGCCAAGTACTGGGTTGACAACTTGGTGCATCCTGTCAAATTCGCACCTGCATTAACGGCTATGTGCTCGAAGGCAGCTCAGAGCGGCAAGATGCGTCTGGGTGTTGGAGTCGAGGGCGATCTGCCCATTCACCAAATCCTCGAAGTCGGTCCACACGCAGCTTTGCAGGGTGCAATCAAAGAGACGTTAGCTACCGTATCGGATCTGAAGACCATCGGCTACTCCTATGTCTTAGCTCGGAATAAGAATGCGCAAGATACAGCGCTGGAAGCTGCCGGGAGCTTGTTCTGTCGCGGCTACCCCTTGAGCTTAGACGCTGTCAACTTCACATCTCTGGAAGAAGATGGTACCGCACCAAAGCTGTTGGTAGACTTACCGCCGTACAGCTTCAACCGCAGCCAGACCTATTGGATAGAGAGCCGGCTGAGCAGGAACCACCGGTTCAGGAAGTTTCCCAGGCATGACTTGCTCGGCGCACCAGTGCCAGATTGGAACGTCGATGAGCCAAGATGGAGGCAGATCATCCGTATCAGCGAGCTCCCATGGTTAAATGACCACAAAGTCACAGAAAGCATCGTCTACCCCGGTGTGGGATACCTCATTATGGCGATCGAGGCATGCAAGCAAATCACAGAGCCCGACGCTCGGGTCACCGGCTACCGCTTGAAAGACGTCAACATCAAAGCCGCGCTTACAATCCCGACTACAGATGAGGGCGTCGAGACACAATTCTCGATGCACAAATACAAGGACTCCGCAGTCAGCTCCTCTGCCACTTGGAAAGAGTTCAAGATCTCCTCGTACAATGAGTCAACTGAAAGCTGGACCGAGCACTGCTCTGGCATGATCTCCGTCGAGACGCCCACAGAAACAGGTCCTATCGATGCCGGGCGCGAAGCCTCTGAAGAAGCACGCCTCTTTGCCGAGAAAGCAGCAGAAGCCGCTAAGCTCTGCCAAACGCCCTTCGATATTAACAGTTCCTATCTCGAGCTCGAGACTATCGGTCTCTCCTTCGGCCCTCTATTCAAGAATCTCAGCGCCGTCTCCGTCGGCAACGGGTCCGGAAACTCCATCGGTACGATCACCATCCCAGACGTCAAAGCTTCCATGCCAAAGGAATACCTCGAGCCGCATATCATCCATCCCGCTACTATGGATAGCATGCTTCATGTGTTCCTGGCTGCTATCCAGGATATGAGGGGCAATAGCCGGATCTCAGAGCCGATGGTGCCAGTATTCATGAAAGAGGTGTGGCTTTCGGCTGACATCAGTAATGAGCCGGGACATAAGTTTAAGGGCCATGGAACAGCGAAGGCGCTGACGCATGTCAAGTATGAGACTGATGTAACGGTATGGGATGAGAGTGACACGACGGTGAGGATGACGATCAAGGGGCTGGAGACGGTGCCGATCCAGTCGTCTGCTGCGTCGACTGAGGGGAGACAATTGTGCTACAACGTCGAGTGGAAGCCAGACGTGGACATGCTCACGCAAGCTGACGGACAAGCCTACTTCTGCCAACCTCTCAGAGAAATTTCTCCTCATGAGCCGGAAGACGTGAAGCTGATGGCGAAGCTCAATCTAGCATCAACACTCTACATCCTCGACGCTGTAAAAGCCATAGATGCCGATCCTCTAAAAAAGCTCCAACCCCACCAAGTGCGCCAGCTAGGGTGGCTTCGATACCAAGCCGACCGGTACGCTCAAGGCGTAATCGAGCATCAGACCGCCGACTGGGCTCGATACGTCGCTGACGAGAACCTCAAGAAAGCCTACTTCGAAGAAATCGAAGATATCAGCGTAGAAGGCAAGTTGACGAACAGGATGGGCTCGCGCCTCGCGTCAATCTTACACGGAAAGGATGATCCGATCGAGCTCATGTTCGGCGACGACCTGCTAAACTCGCTGTACCAGGAGAGCATTGGCACGAAGAACGTGCACCGGCTCTTTGCGTCGTACCTGGAGACATACAGCCACAAGCACACGGACATCAAAGTCCTCGAGATCGGCGCCGGCACAGGCGGAACTACAACTAGTGTACTCAAGACGCTTAGTCCGAGAGCAGAAGAGGGCGGCTATGCCAAGGCAAGCAGGTTAGCGAGTTACACGTATACTGATATCTCAGCCGGCTTCTTTGAGAAAGCGAAGGCGAAGTTCGGGGCCTGGAGAAATGTCCTGCATTTCAAGACGCTGAATATCGAGAAGGATATCCCGAGCCAGGGCTTCGAGGAGGGGACCTTTGATCTGATCGTGGCCGCAAACTGCCTGCACGCAACTTCAGACCTGAAATACACGCTGTCCAACGTTCGCTCGCTGCTGAGACCGGGCGGAAAACTGCTCCTTCAGGAGGCAACGTCCTGGGTGGGACTGAGCGGCTCGTTGTGTTTTGGGAATCTGCCCGGCTGGTGGTTGAGCACGGAGGCTGTGAGGAAATGGGGCCCGCTGATGCATGAGAAGGATTGGAATAAGGTGCTGCTCGAGACGAACTTCAGTGGCACGGATCTGGTGCTGCATGATAATGATGATCCGTTGATCCATACGCAGAGCTTGCTGGTGTCGACGGGTCTTGCTCCACCGGCAGAGGATGTCCAGGTCCCGAAGACGATTATTGTCACTGCTGACGGGAAGCCCAATACATTGACAGAAAAGCTGATGCCTGCATTGCAGGCTTTTGGAGCCTCAGAATTGCCGGTGGTTGGTGTCATCGACCTGAAGGCGCAGGATTTGAAGGACACAACTTGCATTTTCGTCGTGGAGCACGAGAAGCCTATTCTTTCAGATGCTTCAGAGCAGACCTTCGAAGGTGTCCGCCACATGCTAGCAACCTGTTCTCAGCTTTTGTGGCTATTAGGCAATACAACCGTGAACCCAGAAGCAGCGCTCGTCCACGGTCTTGTCCGGACAGCAAGATGGGAACGCGATCTCGATCACACAAACTTCGTCACCCTAGAACTAGAAGATCTCAACGTTCCAGTCTCTAAGGTCGCGTCTACAATCGCCCAAATCTACTCAACTCAATTCATTGACGAGAACAACAGCCAGCAAAACGCAGAGTACGCCTTCACAAACGGCATAGTCACCATCAATCGCTTGATAGATGCCGACTACGTCAACGACGCCATCGCCTCCAAGACCGTCAAGCCAACACCTAAGATGGAGAAATACCACGCCGACCGATCTCGCGCGCTGATGCTAACGACTGGTTCGCCCGGATTGTTGAGCGAGCTGCATTGGGTCGATTGGCCGGAATTCGAGACGCCGATGAGAGAGGGAGATGTGGAGATTGAGATGAAAGCTGTTGGTGTGAACTTCTTGGATATCATGATCGCTATGGGTGAAGTTCCGGGAGCGTTCTTCGGTACGTATGAAAATTCCCTTCTTGCGGCTGACACAGGAAACGGCACTTTAAAACGCGCATTTTCAATGTCTCATGCCACCTAGAACATTGAAATGAGTGCTGTGTTTCCAGTTCAGCACGAGATTCTCATGAACTCGATAACTAACCCAAAGAAATTTAGGAGCCGAAGGAGCAGGCGTCATCACCAAAGTCGGCCCCGGCGTCACCAAGCTCAAAGTCGGCGACCGCGTCGCCGTCGTCGGCTACTACAGCGGCGGCTGTTTCCAATCATACCTACGCATCACGGCCGATCTCGCTGAAAAACTGCCAGACTCCATGTCCTTCGAAGTCGCCGCCGGCATCACCGGCATCTTCGCTACCGTCTACTATTGCTTTTATCCTCTGGCCCACTTGCAAAAGGGAGAGAGTGTGCTAATCCATGCGGCGGCGGGAGGTGTCGGCCAGGCTGCTATTATGCTGGCGCAGAATATTGGCGCGGAGGTGTACGCCACTGTGTCGAGTGAGAAAAAGAGGGGGATACTGATGGAGGCGTATGGAATCCCAGAGGATCATATTTTTTCGAGTCGGAATGATTCTTTTGTTAAGGGTGTGATGCGTATGACCAACGGCAAAGGTGTTGACGTGGTCCTCAATTCTCTATCTGGAGAGCTCCTGCGCGGCTCGTGGGAATGTGTGGCACCGTTTGGGAGATTCATCGAACTCGGCAAAAAGGACATCTATTCCAATGGTAAGCTGGACATGATGCCCTTCTCGAAGAGTATCAGCTTCCATGCGTTCTACCTCTCGACGCTCATCCAGCTGAACCCACCCGCAATGGGTCGTCTGATCAGGACGTGTATGGATCTCTGGCAAGAGGGCAAGATTCGGTCTACGACACCGAACACTGTTGGCACGTTCTCTGAGATCGAGACTGTGTTCCGACAGCTTCAGATGGGATCGCATATCGGCAAGATTACCCTGACAGCTAACCCGGATGATATGATCAAGGTTGCTCCCAAAACCCAAGCCCCGCATCGATTCAACGAGAACGCTTCGTACGTCCTCGCTGGTGGAACTGGCGGCTTGGGCCGTAGTATTGCTCGCTGGATGGTAACTTGTGGCGCCAAGTATCTAATCTTCCTTTCTCGTTCGGGGTCGAAGAGTGAGGAAGTGAAGGAGTTGGTGAAGGAATTGCAGGAGAAAGGATGCAAGTCTGCCGTGTATTCATGTGATGTGAGCGATGGAGAGAGGCTCAAGGAGGTGTTTCAGGAGTGTAAGAAGAATATGCCGCCGATTAAGGGTGTCATTCAAGGTGCTATGCAGCTTAGAGATGCGACACTGGCCACCATGACCCACGACAAGTATACCGCCGCACTCCAGCCCAAGGTCAAGGGTTCTTGGAACCTGCACAAAACTCTTCCAAAGGACTTGGATTTCTTCATCATGCTCTCATCCGTCTGCGGCATCATCGGTAACAGAGGACAAGCCAATTACGCCGCCGGCAACACCTACCAAGACGCCCTCGCACGGTATCGCCTTTCACAAGGCCTGCCCGCCGTCACCATTGATCTCGGCAACATTCTATCCGTTGGCTACGTTGCGGAGAATTGGAAGACCGTCAACAAGGACACGATTTTCGCTTTAGCGCAGGCCGCGATCAGAGAAGATGAGTTCATCTCTATCATCGAGTACCACGTCGATCCCCGCACTGCTACGAAATCGAAACTTCGCTGCCAGGTCGCGACAGGGCTGCCTACGAGCGCCAAATATGCTCGTCAAGGTATCCCCGAGCAGAGTTTCATGAAAGACCCTCTCTTCACACAGCTGCGCTCCATGACGGAGACTAGCGCCGGCAGCCTAGACGAGAACTCCTCGCTAACCATCCAATCGATGCTGCGCTCCGCCGAGACCAAAGAAGACGCTGCCGCCGTCGTCGTCGAGAGTATCCAGAAGCGGCTATCGAGTACGATGTCGATGCCGGTCGAAGACGTGGATGCGAATAAGCCGATCCATCATTATGGCGTTGATAGCTTGGTGGCGATGGAGTTTAGGAATTGGTTTGGGAAGGACTTCCATGCTGATGTGCCGGTGCTGGAGATTATGGGGCCAGGGAGTATAAGTGTGCTCGCGGAGAAGATTGTGGTGTTGAGTCGGATTGTGAGGGTGGATATGCCTTCGAAGGAAGGAGAAGCTGCTGCTTAGATGGTTTGAGTAGAATACTTATGGGCGTGTATGCGATAAATGAGACTTTTACAATGAAAATGTACTCGAGAAGGTGCGGTTTAAGCGCTCTCTCAGTGGCACTTGCCATTATGACGATAAAAATTGGACAAACAGAATTCAGCACAAGATTCGATCTCCTGGCGCAAATCAACTTGAGCCTATAACTCCATAAACATCAGAAGTCCCAGAAAAATACGCTAGTGTAAATTCCAGTATACTTTGATATCGCACTGGGCCGGCATCCGCATTTAGGCCCCAAACTTCCAACAAAAACGACGGGAGCTGCCTGTTAGTAGCGTATGACTCAATCGGCACACAAGGCGTGTTGCAATGCGGACCGACAAAGAAAGCTTCATAAATAGCAAATTCACCCACAACCTCAGCAAAAACTCCACAAAACTTACACCAAGAAAAAATCCCCTCGCCACAACCATGGATTCCTATCAAGGGCCACAAGAACAGAAGGCGAGCAACTCCCAAGCACGACAAGAAGAGCAGATGGCCAATACCAATACTCTACCAGACGATTCCTCGCTGGACATCTCCGAAAACCGGCTCGACGGAAAGGAGATACCTACCTCGCTCCCCAAAATGGCTTCCATCCACATCTCCAAGACCAGCCAGATCTCTGAAACCCGCCCTCAGGAGCAAAAGACAGCCGACTCACCAAAGACATCTGCTTCTCAATCGTCACAAGAGCCAACAACTATCACTCCAAAAGAACCGACCACACCCGCCACTGCCACGCCGAACCTCAAAGCCCTCGCCTGCGCCATGCACGAGACCTCCAACGCCAACAAGACCCGCGCGCTGCCTACATGTCTCAAGCGCCTGATGGCTCAAATGCACAGAGAAGCAGACGCGCTCTCGATGCAGGAGTTTATGGTGTATCTGAAGGTGATGGAGGATACAGCGGCTTGTGCGAGGCAGTTGCTGGAGACGGGGAAAGCTGGAGATTTGGAGTTGGATCAGTGGGAGAGGACGTGGTTGAAGTTGATGGGGGGTGGGAAATGAGGGACGAGGGAGAGAGAGAAAGGGAAGAGGGAATGGGGGATTGAGATGGGAATTGAAAATAGGCGAGGGATTGAGTGTCTGTATTAAATAGAAATTGCAATAAAATACATGAATTGCCGAATCTTGCATTCAACCTGTACCATGTCGATGCCGTTGCCAAGCTATATCACGTGATCAGACAATTACCTGAGATGGCGCTAGCCAGCCCAAAAGTTCGTGAACCTCGAAGTCATTTGCGACAGCCCGCGCAAGGCTCCCGCATACCTTCGACGCCAATCCGCCAACCCTCAAAGTCCCATCCTCTTTGAGACAATCATCATGGCGCCCAAAATGACGAAGAATCAGATGCGGCGGGCGAAGAAGAAGGAGAAGAAGACTCAGGCTCAGGAAGAAAAGCAGCCCTCTCTAGAACCCACACCAGAACCATCACCCGCCCCCATTAAAGACGAGCCCTCCCCCTCCCCCGCTGCAGAAGACCTCGACCCCCTCGATATCAGCGAAGATGACCCCAACTACGCCATGTACAAAGACATCCTCTCGCGCTTCGGCGCGCCCTCCGAAGACGACGACCCTACCAAAGAAGCAAACGGCGACGCCAAAGGCG